>OZ010699.1:2986399-3222203 GCA_963932265.1 Thymelicus lineola | reverse complement strand
TGAGATCCTGGGTTGTAGGGGAGCGGGGGGCTAGTTGTTACAGAGGTAAGAAGTTACACGCATTTTTTACCGGGATTTTAAACTCTTTGGTGGACGTAATTGAACTCATTTGTTTTCTTATAACATCATGCATTACATAAAAACGATCAGTGACCCGCCAAGCGCTAAGCTGCTAGGTTGTGTGCATGTGTCTCGATTTTGACCAAGTACGTAAAAAAATCCTTTACGAAAGTTTTGATTCCTGATGTCTATATTTTTTATTTTCTCAAAATTTTTAACCCTGAACGTTCATAATATATCTACCTTTAATTTGCAATATTGTTTTTTTCTACTGTCTATATCCATTAATGGTGACTTCAATTGATATTAAAAAACGTGCCATGGGGCAGGTAGTTACAATTTTTTGGGGTAAGTTGTTACATGTAAAAATCTTGTAGGTAAGTTTTTTTGACAAACTGCAAGGCTTACTCTAAAAATATGAATTCACTGCTTCGCGCATATAGAACATTGACGAAACAGGTGTCACGACGGTACAGAAGCCTAAAAAATAGTTGCTGCCCGTGGTCAAAAACAGGTCGGTGCGATCACATCTGCCGCAGGAGGAACACTTATAACACTTGCATGGCTATAAATACTGCTGGAAATCCATTCAGTTCCGCCGATGTTCCTGTTTCCCAGAATAAGATACACGGATCTTTTTCTTCGTGCTGGACCATCAGATGCGATTGGAGCGGGCAATTCTTCGGGATGGATGACGGAAGTACAATTTTTAAAATTGATGGAACATTTAATTCGACATGTCAAGCCTTCCACTGAACAGCCTACTAAGCTAAAAGTAAATTTTCACGGCGTTGAGAAAGTTATGAGTGTTATGTTATTTTTCTACAAAAAAAAACTTTAAAAATACAATATAGATATTATAATTACTCATAAACGTTAGACGACTGTTTAAAGTATTCTCTTTTGCTTATAGCGTTTTGAAACATTAAAAAATGATTGATGATTTTGTTTATTTATCTACCGTACCATCATGCCCCGAAGATATAACAACTAGCCCCGAAGGGGGGGTAAGTTGTTACAATCGACTTTTTTGGTTAAATTGTCCATTGTGAAAAAAATACATAAATTTTATTAACTTTTCGATCAGATTTTAATAGCTGAATAGACATACTAACGATAACTGCAATTAAATGTATAAATTATTTGATAGCTTTTGTTGTATTGACAATTATCTAAAAATTGTAACAATCTGCCCCCTGCTCCCCTACGACACAACTGGGCTTGCGCTTGCCTTGTTCTGACAGCCTAGGCAGGCCACTTGACGGCCCCGATACGGCCAAGCCATACGTTTTGCTCATGATGTAGAGTTTGTAGAGACAGGTTGAAGTTGATAGTCACGCCTTGTTCAATTAGTAATTGAGACTGACGGCTTTTCGTTCCCTCCGACCCATGGAGGCGGTCATTAAATTTGCCACTGGTTACAGTTTGGTCGAACTGCGGACGAGACGGCCGGCGACGCGATGTGGAAGTCCGGTTTGCCTGAGCCTTTAGAAAAAACTCTTCTGTCCGCTGTTCGACCAAACCGTAACCAGTGCCTCTGGTCTGGCCTCTAGTCCAGAGGCAAATTTTATGACCACTTCCGTGGGTCGGAGAGAACGAAAAGCCGTCGGTCCCGATTGTTATCATTATAATATACCTAGTAGTAAGGTTAGCCACGTCGGAGGCTTTCTGGCGATATAAAAACTTCCAGCCTTAGACCTTTTATCCATCCTCCAACAATCCCCACGGGAGCAACGTGGTGGACTGTGCGCTAGGCGAAGGACTGAGGAGTCAGTCATAAGGAAGAGCAGTGTCCCTATAGTGGGCTATTAACGGATAGGGTAAAAGCCGGATAGTTCCCCCACTTTTCAAATAAGCTCTATTATATGAAAATATGCAATTACTAAGAATAATGCAACATGTATATCAAAACATAGGTCTTTTATCTTTTATATTAGCCTATTTTAGTAAACATAATTTATATTGGTTTTGAGTAAATCATGTTTTATTTGACCTCTCAAAAAGCGGATACTTGCCTACTGTGGCGGATACTAGCCTAACGTTAAAAATGCTTCGGGGGATACTTGCCCCGTGCAAGGATAGAGGCCTCAATATGATTTTTTTAGACAGAAACTATCAATTTAAGTACTTGGTCTTTTTTATTTACTGAAATTCTTTATTAAGTAAAAATTACAATATAATAGAACGTAAAAAATAGTGTTGTTTTCTCATTTTAAACTATAAAAATAAAACAAAAATAGCCTGGAAACTTAAAAGTTACGTAAGTTGTTATTAAAATTACTATTATTTATCACAAAGAGAACATTGTGGCAATCTTTGGCAGTAGCATTATTTTACACCAGATGCTAGGCTTTTATCTTTTCAACATTTCGGATATTGCAATAATGTTGGAATAAAATGTTCAGTCAGCCATTTATAAAAAAGATCTGAAGAAATATATGCCGATTTCTTTTGCATGAAAACTTTGGAACAAGGCGGAAGACCCTCAGAACTGGTTCGTTGACTCCTTTTTGTTTTTTTAATTCTTCGAACGCTAGTGCTAAACTATCTTCTGAGCAGGTAATATGGCGCAGCATCACGCCTGATTTACACTTATACTTGCGAGGCATTTTGGTTAGATACCTAGAATTAACGCATGAAAAACTTGCCTAAGTAGGTATTTATTAAAATAGGTTTTTTTTATTATTTAATATAAACATCTCCTCCAGCGTGCACCGGAGACCTTATATGCTAATTTACATATTTTATCATAGTTCACTAATTTAATTCAAAATACATAATAAATTGTCAACATTCAAATTAAATTACTATTTCATTAAATTACTATTAGAATTTACAATTACAACTTACAATTATTTTATCTACATGAAAATTTTAAGCCACTCAATGTTTTGTCAAAAATTTCACACCTAGTAAAGTCAACTTAAAGCCACTTCACCGTGCTTCCATTACCTCGATACACCTTGTCAGTAACAACTTTACAATAATTTACTAACAGTGTTCTGCTCTTCCTATCATTAAACATTATTTTTAAGTTTTCTGTAGTTATTTCCATATTTGTCTTTATTCTTAATTCTAATCTAAGTTGTGTGAATCTCGGACATTCAGTCAGGATGTGAACTACGTCTTCAATTATTCCATTCTCGCAGACGCACCACGGAGAGTCGCGCAGCTTCATTTTGTGCAAATACTGGCCGATGCCGCCATGCCCGGTCAATACTTGGGTTAGCAGCTTGTCCGGCCAGTACCTGCGAGAGTAGTAGGTATTCGCCGGTTCTAACTCAGGAGCTACAACCGGCCAATTGGGCAAATTGCTAAGTTCACGACCGTCGCTGCCTACAAGACAAAAAAGTCGAGTTTGGTGTCAAATTGTATGTTTTCGACCATGCCCGATCGATTGCACTGATCCGTTTTTTGCTAACTAGCGTAGAAACAAAGATAGCTTCAGCGTTGTATTAGCCCTACTTCGTTATCTAATGCCCTCATTAGGTCGTTAACTTGACCATTCAATAATTACAATGGGCTTATCGCTTCCTCGTACTCGACTTAACTATGACGCAGTGATTCATACTAACGAGGGGCACTGTTTTTATTACAAAAACACCATAATTTTTGTTCATCGTATTTATTATTCCAAATAAAATTGAATCAAATAAATTATTTAATCTTCCATCATTGCAAATAGTCTTGGCATGAAATATTTTCAGAATATCATACATAGATTTACCATGATACCTATATTAAAAATTATGCAATATTCTTCGTAGAAAGTAGTAAAATCATGTTAGATTCAATCGAGATTATGTTCAGAATGTTTTATCGAAGGCTTGTGCTGTGATCCGTGCGCCCAAAGAAAAGAAGGAATTGCCTGCAACCGCACCTTCAGTATTCAATCATTACAAAATTTTAAAAATACCTAACAATATCTTTGAACTAAAATCCCCTCCTAACAATAACAATACCCAACAACCAACCACCAATACCCCCACGACCAATACCTAATACCTAACAATATCTTTGAACTAAAATCCCCTCCTATCCCCATCTAACTCCTGTCGAATAACTTTATTTGAAATTTAATGAATGTAAGTATGATATTCTGAAGCACTCAAAGCACGGCGACTTATATCGGGTTGAGACCGAAGTTTGATGATAAGGCTGATAACTGACTTACACATTCGAGATATGACCGGTATCATTGTCACCACAACAATTCACACGAAATGGCTTTTATTATGTCGGATGTGGTGACGGAATAAGATGTGCCTTTGTAAAGTTTACGTTGGATGGAAAATAGCAGAAAACAAGCCAGCGTGGTTATTGTACCATCAGTAGCCCCAGCTTGCGACGGCAGAAATGAATGCAGAATCAAAGTTCCTTCTACCAGCATCTCAGTGATTGGCCTTGTTGCATAGGTCAAAAACCCGAAATTTATATCAATCCATAGATCCTATACGAAGTTAAAGAAGGACAAACTTATAACTAACTTATTCTTTTTTCTTGTACTCTTATGTTTATTATTGTATGGTGTACAAACAATAAAGTGTTAAATAAAATAAATAATAATAAATAAATAAACACATTGTTGTTTTTAGTTTAGAGTGATTTAATTACCTATCATAATGGACCTTCCCATGGGAATGAGGTGTTCTACCGCGGCAAAAAGTAGCCTACGTTACTCTTCGGCCTCCTAATTATCTCCACACAAAAAATCATACCATAAAATTGCTCCGTTACAACGCGAACGTGAACGAGGGACAAACAAACAAACACTATTTCGCATTTATAATATTAGTATGCATAGTTTTACCGCGGTAAAAAGTAGCCTACTTTCTTCTCTAGCCTCCTAACTACAACGTGAACAACACACAAAAAAACACACAAAAACCACACACCACACCACATAAAAAATCATATCACAACATCGCTCCGTTATGACGTCAAAGAGGGACAAAGAACAAAGAAACACACTTTTGCATTTATAATATTAGTATGGAAATATGGATAAGGATGATTGAATTTCTAACTATAAATTTATATCAATCCATAGATCCTCTATGAAGTTAAAGAAGGACCAACACATTGTTGTTTTTAGTATGGAGTGATTCAAGTATGCATCATAATGGATCTTCCCAAGGGAATGTGGTGTTTTACTGCGGTAAAAAATAATGTACGTTACTCACTAGCCTACTAATTATCTACACACAAAAAATATCATACCATAACATCGCTCCATTACGACGTGAAAGAGGGACAAACAAACAAACAAATACACTTTTGCATTTATTATATTAGTATGGAAGTATGGATATAGAGTGATTCAAATAGAATAGAATAGAATAGCGTTTATTTGCAAGGCCACGAACACATACAAAAACAGAAAAAAAACAGAATAAGAAATTAAAAATAAAACAAAAACATGTAGCTCCTTACAAAATTATTACTAGATTACGCTCGCATGTGTCCAGTGGCCTAGAAAAAGGAGCACACTCAGCATTATGCCGCAGTATTGACTACAGCGCTGATTTTCAGTGTGTCCTATTCGGTAAGTCGCGGACGACAATACGCATCATAATAGATCTTCCCATAGGAATGAAATGTTTTACCGCGGTAAAAGGTAGCCTACGTTACTCGCTAACCTCCTAACTATCTCCACACAAAAATTCATACCATAGCATTCTCCGTTACGACGTGAAAGAGAGACAAACAAACAAACACACTTTCGCATATATAATATTAGTATGGAAGTATGGATATGGAGTTATTCAAATACGCATCATAATGGATATTACCCATGGGAATGAGATGTTTTGCCGCAGTAAAAAAGTAGCCTACTCTAGCTTCCTAACTATCTTCACACAAAAAAATCATACAATAACACAAAAATAATAATATATCTTAACACAAAAAATCATATCTCAACATCGCTCCGTTACAACGTGAAAGAGGGAAAACAAATAAACACTCGCATTTATAATATTAAGTATATGGATAGTATGGATACCTAATATTATTTTTGATCTAAAATAATTACTCCTTTCGAATAACTTTATTTGAAATTTAATGAATTTAAATATGATATTCTGAAGCGCTCAATCAAAGCACGGTGACTTATATTGGGTTGAGACCGAAGTATGATGATAAGACTGATAACTGTCTTAAACATTGGAGATATGATCGGTATCGTTGTCACCACAACAATTCATACGAAATGGCTTTCATTATGTTGGATGCAGTGACGGAGTGAGATGTGCCTTTGTAAAGTCTACATTATGCGCTGGATGGAAAATAGCAGAGAACAAACCAGCACGGTTATTGTACCGTCAGTAGCCCCAGCTTGCGACGGCAGAGATGAATGCGGAATCAAGGCTCCTTCTATAGGTATCTCAATGAAGGTGGCTAGACCAGTGCATCCGCAATATGTCTCTGAGACCACTCGTCTCCAATCTTTCAGCGATTGGCCTCGTTGTACAGGTCAAAAGCCCGAGGAATTGTCGGAGGCTGGTTTCTTTTACACCGGGCAGGGGGATAAAACGAAATGTTTCTACTGCGATGGAGGATTGAAAGACTGGGAAAGCGGCGACGTCCCATGGGAAGAACACGCACGTTGGTTCGATCAATGCGCTTACATTCACTTAGTAAAAGGCCGAGATTATGTTCAGAATGTTTTATCGAAGACTTGTTGTGTGATCCGTGTGCCCAAAGGAAAGAACGAACTGTCTGCAGCCGCACCTTCGGTATTCGATCGTATTAAAATATCTAAAATACCCAACATTATTTTGGACCTAACGTTCAAACGTCCTAACGTTTCAAATAACTTTATTTGAAGTTTAATGAAGCGCCCAAAGCACGCCGACTTATATAGGGTTGAGACCGAAGTATGTGTTTTATACAAAATGAACGCTCACTTTCTTTAATGTTACTACAGACTTCATGTGGATTCGTTATTAAATCTAGGAACTTATAAAAAAGGCGATCTGTTTGTTATTGATTGTTAAAGACATTAAAAAAAAACTGGGTCCTTAGATGTTTGAAATACAAATTAGAAAAATAGAAGATATAATCGTTTTATTCAATCTAACCTTTCCCCAATACTATTCGTAACATATCATGCGTGTGATAGATAATAGTAGACTTCCAGGCTTTAAAAATGGTAAATACTTATCTTAAAATAATTTTCTGTTGCACTATATAAAACAAATACACAGTAAAAAGTTAAGTTGCCTGTTTTTGATATAATCATGATATGGACAGTATAATACCAAGCCAATGTTAGCTATCAAAAAAATATATATTAAAAGTTTTTAAAAAGTATCTTGCATTAATAGTCCAGGGTCGATAATTTTTGAAAACAAAAAAAATTATAATAGGATGAAACCTATTGCAAAAGGAAGAGAATATAACAAAAAATAAAGGAAAAATAATTTACGGGCGATCTGAGGTCGGGAAGTGGGGGGGAGGGGGGGTTTAAGGGTAAAAAACGGTTTATCTCAATTTCCAGCAAAACTATAAGTCCTATGGAAAAAAGTTAAATGGCAAAGTTATAGGTAATAAAAAGGTCTACAATTTTTGTATTTACACTTTTTTCACATAACCTCAAAATTTATGTGAAAAATTCAAAAAACCAAGTTTTTGGTTTTTTATTTTAATCTTTTACAAAAAAATTTTTTTTTTAACGAAATTTTGTGAAAACTTACCTTTCTATGTCCCAAACATACTGTAATTTTTTTGATTTAAAATATTTATTTTTTCACCTTATTTTGACTTAATATCGAAAAATCACCCTAATTTTCAATCGAAAATTCACCTGTCAAAATATCCGCTTTTTTTAAAAAATCTGTGAGCTTTTTATTTGCTAAAATCTCTACTTTCTGATGGTATATAAAAAAATATACACTGCCATGTTAAATTTTCTCAGAAAATGCAATGAAACGACAACTATTTTCACAAAAATTATTCGAGTTCGAGTTTTTAAATATATATTTTTAATATTTATGTACAATTTTGAGCCATTTATTAAAATTTACACTTTAATTAATCGAAAAACGTCAAAATCCATGTTAAATTAATAAATTAATAAGCAAAAAAATTACAAATCCATAAAGATTGCAAGAAACATGCAAAAATAGTTGTCGTTTCATTGCATTTTCTGAGAAAATTTACCATAGTAGTGTATATCTTTTTTATACCATCAGAAAGTAGAGATTTTGGCAAATAAAAAGCTCACAGATTTTTTTAAAAAAGCGGATATTTTGACAGGTGAATTTTCGATTGAAAATTAGGGTGATTTTTCGATATTAAGTCAAAATAAGGTGAAAAAATAAATATTTTAAATCAAAAAAATTACAGTATGTTTGGGACATAGAAAGGTAAGTTTTCACAAAATTTCGTTAAAAAAAAAATTTTTTTGTAAAAGATAAAAATAAAAAACCAAAAACTTGGTTTTTTGAATTTTTCACATAAATTTTGAGGTTATGTGAAAAAAGTGTAAATACAAAAATTGTAGACCTTTTTATTACCTATAACTTTGCCATTTAACTTTTTTCCATAGGACTTATAGTTTTGCTGGAAATTGAGATAAACCGTTTTTTACCCTTAAACCCCCCCTCCCCCCCACTTCCCGACCTCAGATCGCCCGTAAATTATTTTTCCTTTATTTTTTGTTATATTCTCTTCCTTTTGCAATAGGTTTCATTCTATTATAATTTTTTTTCACTTTTCATTATTTTTAAAGGCTTCTACCCTGGTCTATAAAGAAATATCTAAAAATAAAAATGGTTGTAATTTATTATAGAAGATCTAGTTCGCCTTCTTTAGTGAAATTATATGAAAATTATAGTATGTCAGACGATATATTTACGGGATCAGAATTTTATAAATTAACGAAAGATTCTGTGTTGTAAGCCTCTGTACTCAGGATTCCGCTCATAACAAATGCAGTTTCAAGTTTTTTGGTATTTTCAGAAAGCAGTAAATAATTTTAAAAGAACAAAAACACTTTATAACAAGTACATCAAGTTAAGTTTTTATTTGCCTGATGTTTTAAAACTCTGACTTATGATTTTCAAGTTAAAAAAGATTACGAACAAATTTAAATTACTATGCACTGATGATTTAGTTTGTGAAATTTTTATTAGAGAAGAACTTGTATTGAGCTCTTATTACTAAAACGATCTGACTATCCATTAAATAAGACATATGAAAATAAAACAAAGTATTTTTAAAGACCAAAATGCTGGTAAAATAATAACAGAGTTTGTAGGCTTGCGCTCAACAGTTTAATTTTTAACATTCAAACTTTTTTTTGGCAAAAGCTATAAGTGTGAATAAAAATGTCACGAAAATTTTTAAAATGGAATATCAATTTAATGAAAATGCTGAATACAATATTTATAGCTAATAAGATACCCAAGAATTTGATAATAATGTACTAAACATAATATTATTAACAATATTTACTCAGTCAGATTACCCTTTATGAATTTTTAACACTTTACGAAAATTCTAAAATATTGTTATGTAATTATAAAAATGTCTTTATAAATGTTAAAGACATAATTTTAATATTTAAAATTTACAAAATAACATAAATTTGTTCGTGACAATTTTATGAACTGTCCATTTGTATGTAAAGTGGTGTCTTCATTTTATTTCTATTTCAATCGACTTTTAAATTTTTATTTACTCAGATATCCCTTCATGAATTTTAAAACTACGAATATCCTACAACATTTGATGTAATGATAAAAATGTGTTTAAAAATTTTAAAGACAACATTGTAGTAATGTAAAATTTACAAAATAATATTACATTGATTAAAATCGAATTTGTAAAACTGTTCGTGACAATTTATGAACTGTCCAATTGTTTGTAAAGTGGTGTCTTCATTTTATTTATATTTCAATCGACTTTTAAATTTTTATTTAGTCAGATATCCCTTTATGAATTTTAAAACTACGAATATGCTACAACATTTGATGTAATGATAAAAATGTGTTTAAAAATTTTAAAGACAACATTGTAGTAATGTAAAATTTACAAAAGAATATTACATAGGTTAAAATTGAATTTGTAAAACTGTTTGTGACAATTTTATAAACTGTCCAATCGTCTGTAAAGTAGTGTCTTCATTTTATTTATATTGCAAGCGACTATGAATTTTTTACTCAGTGAGATTACCCTTTATGAATTTCAAAACTACGAAAATATTAAAACATTTTGATGTAATGATAATAATGTGTTTAAAAATTTTAGACAACATTAATAAAGTACAACCAAATATTACACTGCTTAAAATTTAATTAAAGGAAATTTGTAAAACTGTTCATGACAATTTTATGAACTCTTCAATTGGTTGTAAAGTGGTGTCTACATTTTATTTTATTTTATTTTATCAAACAACTATTTAATTTTTACTCAGTCAGATTACTCTTGACGAAATTTGAAACTTCAAGAAAATACATACTAAAACATTTTGATGTAATGATAAAATGTATTTTAAACGTTTTAAAGATAATCGTAATATTAACAATTTACAAAACAACATAAAAAGAACTCACAAAAAAATATCTTAAATTTAAACAGTTTACATTTTATTTTTAAATAGGAATTTCTATATACTTTTTTGCTCAGTCATATGAGTATGTGTCTATAGTTCTTTACGTACATATTTTGACGTGAGCCCAAACGAATTCACTAATATTAGTAGGCAGTACTTGCTGTTTGGTATCGTTTTACATAATGGTACGAGTTCAGCATTCCATAGTCTAAGTGACGGGAGCATTAATGATCGATAAGTAAAATGTAATCAGTAATGGAATGTCATTCTTTTCTCCTTAATATTGTTGTGTCAGTAACATTCTAATGTATTAATCACCATTAAAACGATACCAAACAGCAAGTACTGCCTACTAATATTAGTGAATTCGTTTGGGCTCACGTCAAAATATGTACGTAAAGAACTATAGACACATACTCATATGACTGAGCAAAAAAGTATATAGAAATTCCTATTTAAAAATAAAATGTAAACTGTTTAAATTTAAGATATTTTTTTGTGAGTTCTTTTTATGTTGTTTTGTAAATTGTTAATATTACGATTATCTTTAAAACGTTTAAAATACATTTTATCATTACATCAAAATGTTTTAGTATGTATTTTCTTGAAGTTTCAAATTTCGTCAAGAGTAATCTGACTGAGTAAAAATTAAATAGTTGTTTGATAAAATAAAATAAAATAAAATGTAGACACCACTTTACAACCAATTGAAGAGTTCATAAAATTGCCATGAACAGTTTTACAAATTTCCTTTAATTAAATTTTAAGCAGTGTAATATTTGGTTGTACTTTATTAATGTTGTCTAAAATTTTTAAACACATTATTATCATTACATCAAAATGTTTTAATATTTTCGTAGTTTTGAAATTCATAAAGGGTAATCTCACTGAGTAAAAAATTCATAGTCGCTTGCAATATAAATAAAATGAAGACACTACTTTACAGACGATTGGACAGTTTATAAAATTGTCACAAACAGTTTTACAAATTCAATTTTAACCTATGTAATATTCTTTTGTAAATTTTACATTACTACAATGTTGTCTTTAAAATTTTTAAACACATTTTTATCATTACATCAAATGTTGTAGCATATTCGTAGTTTTAAAATTCATAAAGGGATATCTGACTAAATAAAAATTTAAAAGTCGATTGAAATATAAATAAAATGAAGACACCACTTTACAAACAATTGGACAGTTCATAAATTGTCACGAACAGTTTTACAAATTCGATTTTAATCAATGTAATATTATTTTGTAAATTTTACATTACTACAATGTTGTCTTTAAAATTTTTAAACACATTTTTATCATTACATCAAATGTTGTAGGATATTCGTAGTTTTAAAATTCATGAAGGGATATCTGAGTAAATAAAAATTTAAAAGTCGATTGAAATAGAAATAAAATGAAGACACCACTTTACATACAAATGGACAGTTCATAAAATTGTCACGAACAAATTTATGTTATTTTGTAAATTTTAAATATTAAAATTATGTCTTTAACATTTATAAAGACATTTTTATAATTACATAACAATATTTTAGAATTTTCGTAAAGTGTTAAAAATTCATAAAGGGTAATCTGACTGAGTAAATATTGTTAATAATATTATGTTTAGTACATTATTATCAAATTCTTGGGTATCTTATTAGCTATAAATATTGTATTCAGCATTTTCATTAAATTGATATTCCATTTTAAAAATTTTCGTGACATTTTTATTCACACTTATAGCTTTTGCCAAAAAAAAGTTTGAATGTTAAAAATTAAACTGTTGAGCGCAAGCCTACAAACTCTGTTATTATTTTACCAGCATTTTGGTCTTTAAAAATACTTTGTTTTATTTTCATATGTCTTATTTAATGGATAGTCAGATCGTTTTAGTAATAAGAGCTCAATACAAGTTCTTCTCTAATAAAAATTTCACAAACTAAATCATCAGTGCATAGTAATTTAAATTTGTTCGTAATCTTTTTTAACTTGAAAATCATAAGTCAGAGTTTTAAAACATCAGGCAAATAAAAACTTAACTTGATGTACTTGTTATAAAGTGTTTTTGTTCTTTTAAAATTATTTACTGCTTTCTGAAAATACCAAAAAACTTGAAACTGCATTTGTTATGAGCGGAATCCTGAGTACAGAGGCTTACAACACAGAATCTTTCGTTAATTTATAAAATTCTGATCCCGTAAATATATCGTCTGACATACTATAATTTTCATATAATTTCACTAAAGAAGGCGAACTAGATCTTCTATAATAAATTACAACCATTTTTATTTTTAGATATTTCTTTAATGCAAGATACTTTTTAAAAACTTTTAATATATATTTTTTTGATAGCTAACATTGGCTTGGTATTATACTGTCCATATCATGATTATATCAAAAACAGGCAACTTAACTTTTTACTGTGTATTTGTTTTATATAGTGCAACAGAAAATTATTTTAAGATAAGTATTTACCATTTTTAAAGCCTGGAAGTCTACTATTATCTATCACACGCATGATATGTTACGAATAGTATTGGGGAAAGGTTAGATTGAATAAAACGATTATATCTTCTATTTTTCTAATTTGTATTTCAAACATCTAAGGACCCAGTTTTTTTTAATGTCTTTAACAATCAATAACAAACAGATCGCCTTTTTTATAAGTTCCTAGATTTAATAACGAATCCACATGAAGTCTGTAGTAACATTAAAGAAAGTGAGCGTTCATTTTGTATAAAACACATACTTCGGTCTCAACCCTATATAAGTCGGCGTGCTTTGGGCGCTTCAGAAAACCATATTTATCTTCATTAAACTTCAAATAAAGTTATTTGAAACGTTAGGACGTTTGAACGTTAGGTCCAAAATAATGTTGGGTATTTTAGATATTTTAATACGATCGAATACCGAAGGTGCGGCTGCAGACAGTTCGTTCTTTCCTTTGGGCACACGGATCACACAACAAGTCTTCGATAAAACATTCTGAACATAATCTCGGCCTTTTACTAAGTGAATGTAAGCGCATTGATCGAACCAACGTGCGTGTTCTTCCCATGGGACGTCGCCGCTTTCCCAGTCTTTCAATCCTCCATCGCAGTAGAAACATTTCGTTTTATCCCCCTGCCCGGTGTAAAAGAAACCAGCCTCCGACAATTCCTCGGGCTTTTGACCTGTACAACGAGGCCAATCGCTGAAAGATTGGAGACGAGTGGTCTCAGAGACATATTGCGGATGCACTGGTCTAGCCACCTTCATTGAGATACCTATAGAAGGAGCCTTGATTCCGCATTCATCTCTGCCGTCGCAAGCTGGGGCTACTGACGGTACAATAACCGTGCTGGTTTGTTCTCTGCTATTTTCCATCCAGCGCATAATGTAGACTTTACAAAGGCACATCTCACTCCGTCACTGCATCCAACATAATGAAAGCCATTTCGTATGAATTGTTGTGGTGACAACGATACCGATCATATCTCCAATGTTTAAGTCAGTTATCAGTCTTATCATCATACTTCGGTCTCAACCCAATATAAGTCACCGTGCTTTGATTGAGCGCTTCAGAATATCATATTTAAATTCATTAAATTTCAAATAAAGTTATTCGAAAGGAGTAATTATTTTAGATCAAAAATAATATTAGGTATCCATACTATCCATATACTTAATATTATAAATGCGAGTGTTTATTTGTTTTCCCTCTTTCACGTTGTAACGGAGCGATGTTGAGATATGATTTTTTGTGTTAAGATATATTATTATTTTTGTGTTATTGTATGATTTTTTTGTGTGAAGATAGTTAGGAAGCTAGAGTAGGCTACTTTTTTACTACGGCAAAACATCTCATTCCCATGGGTAATATCCATTATGATGCGTATTTGAATAACTCCATATCCATACTTCCATACTAATATTATATATGCGAAAGTGTGTTTGTTTGTTTGTCTCTCTTTCACGTCGTAACGGAGAATGCTATGGTATGAATTTTTGTGTGGAGATAGTTAGGAGGTTAGCGAGTAACGTAGGCTACCTTTTACCGCGGTAAAACATTTCATTCCTATGGGAAGATCTATTATGATGCGTATTGTCGTCCGCGACTTACCGAATAGGACACACTGAAAATCAGCGCTGTAGTCAATACTGCGGCATAATGCTGAGTGTGCTCCTTTTT
The DNA here is from genome assembly GCA_963932265.1 of Thymelicus lineola. NCBI lineage: Eukaryota > Metazoa > Arthropoda > Insecta > Lepidoptera > Hesperiidae > Thymelicus > Thymelicus lineola. Next base: position 3,207,414 of record OZ010699.1, on the reverse strand, counting down.
CTAGGCCACTGGACACATGCGAGCGTAATCTAGTAATAATTTTGTAAGGAGCTACATGTTTTTGTTTTATTTTTAATTTCTTATTCTGTTTTTTTTTCTGTTTTTGTATGTGTTCGTGGCCTTGCAAATAAACGCTATTCTATTCTATTTGAATCACTCTATATCCATACTTCCATACTAATATAATAAATGCAAAAGTGTATTTGTTTGTTTGTTTGTCCCTCTTTCACGTCGTAATGGAGCGATGTTATGGTATGATATTTTTTGTGTGTAGATAATTAGTAGGCTAGTGAGTAACGTACATTATTTTTTACCGCAGTAAAACACCACATTCCCTTGGGAAGATCCATTATGATGCATACTTGAATCACTTCATACTAAAAACAACAATGTGTTGGTCCTTCTTTAACTTCATAGAGGATCTATGGATTGATATAAATTTATAGTTAGAAATTCAATCATCCTTATCCATATTTCCATACTAATATTATAAATGCAAAAGTGTGTTTCTTTGTTCTTTGTCCCTCTTTGACGTCATAACGGAGCGATGTTGTGATATGATTTTTTATGTGGTGTGGTGTGTGGTTTTTGTGTGTTGTTCACGTTGTAGTTAGGAGGCTAGAGAAGAAAGTAGGCTACTTTTTACCGCGGTAAAACTATGCATACTAATATTATAAATGCGAAATAGTGTTTGTTTGTTTGTCCCTCGTTCACGTTCGCGTTGTAACGGAGCAATTTTATGGTATGATTTTTTGTGTGGAGATAATTAGGAGGCCGAAGAGTAACGTAGGCTACTTTTTGCCGCGGTAGAACACCTCATTCCCATGGGAAGGTCCATTATGATAGGTAATTAAATCACTCTAAACTAAAAACAACAATGTGTTTATTTATTTATTATTATTTATTTTATTTAACACTTTATTGTTTGTACACCATACAATAATAAACATAAGAGTACAAGAAAAAAGAATAAGTTAGTTATAAGTTTGTCCTTCTTTAACTTCGTATAGGATCTATGGATTGATATAAATTTCGGGTTTTTGACCTATGCAACAAGGCCAATCACTGAGATGCTGGTAGAAGGAACTTTGATTCTGCATTCATTTCTGCCGTCGCAAGCTGGGGCTACTGATGGTACAATAACCACGCTGGCTTGTTTTCTGCTATTTTCCATCCAACGTAAACTTTACAAAGGCACATCTTATTCCGTCACCACATCCGACATAATAAAAGCCATTTCGTGTGAATTGTTGTGGTGACAATGATACCGGTCATATCTCGAATGTGTAAGTCAGTTATCAGCCTTATCATCAAACTTCGGTCTCAACCCGATATAAGTCGCCGTGCTTTGAGTGCTTCAGAATATCATACTTACATTCATTAAATTTCAAATAAAGTTATTCGACAGGAGTTAGATGGGGATAGGAGGGGATTTTAGTTCAAAGATATTGTTAGGTATTAGGTATTGGTCGTGGGGGTATTGGTGGTTGGTTGTTGGGTATTGTTATTGTTAGGAGGGGATTTTAGTTCAAAGATATTGTTAGGTATTTTTAAAATTTTGTAATGATTGAATACTGAAGGTGCGGCTGCAGGCAATTCCTTCTTTTCTTTGGGCGCACGGATCACAGCACAAGCCTTCGATAAAACATTCTGAACATAATCTCGATTGAATCTAACATGATTTTACTACTTTCTACGAAGAATATTGCATAATTTTTAATATAGGTATCATGGTAAATCTATGTATGATATTCTGAAAATATTTCATGCCAAGACTATTTGCAATGATGGAAGATTAAATAATTTATTTGATTCAATTTTATTTGGAATAATAAATACGATGAACAAAAATTATGGTGTTTTTGTAATAAAAACAGTGCTCCTCGTTAGTATGAATCACTGCGTCATAGTTAAGTCGAGTACGAGGAAGCGATAAGCCCATTGTAATTATTGAATGGTCAAGTTAACGACCTAATGAGGGCATTAGATAACGAAGTAGGGCTAATACAACGCTGAAGCTATCTTTGTTTCTACGCTAGTTAGCAAAAAACGGATCAGTGCAATCGATCGGGCATGGTCGAAAACATACAATTTGACACCAAACTCGACTTTTTTGTCTTGTAGGCAGCGACGGTCGTGAACTTAGCAATTTGCCCAATTGGCCGGTTGTAGCTCCTGAGTTAGAACCGGCGAATACCTACTACTCCTGTGAATGATGTTAATGTTAAAGCTACTGCGCACCTTATGATTGTGTTATCAAGGACGATAATCGTTGAATACATTATGAGGGAACCTATCACGAAAGGAAAGGTGGAAACATTTTAAACCTAAATTCATTAGCAGGAGAGTTCATATTAATAAAGCTAATTAATTTTACAAGGGTCCATGAATCGTTGTGAATTGCAGAGCAGTAAACTGATAACAGCATGCTGTTAAGGAGTAAGCGCTGCTGTTAGAGGATCGTTTTGAGAGAAAATTGCTAAATTTTTTCATGAAGTTCGCTTCTTTTTTTTCGTGTTTTTACCAGGTTACAAATGGGAAAGCTTTTTCGTGTTTGGGTTGCAAAGCCGAAAAGCCGATTGGCTGGCAACGTCTCAGTGATACCATTTGGTAATAGTGCCTTACCTTCAGGAGGATTGATGGCTCGTTTGTCGGCTATATGTGGTTAGACATTTCTTAATTTAAATCTGCTTAACCATCAAATAACAATAATTTATCATGTGGTTTCAATGTTATCGAAGACATGGCAACAGGACTCAACTGTTCTCTTGATGTATTAGTATGTGGACCGGGAAGCTAAGGGAAGTTCATTGGAGTCCGTATCAAGATATAATATGACCTTTACGAACTATACATCGATAATGAGTGTTCAATTGTTAACTAGTGCGTGCCACGGCAATGTTAACAGCCTTGTTTATAAGTGTAAGGTATAACAATGAACCGTTTGATAACACGTACATTGCGTATCAACAATATCAGCTGATTGATAAGAACAATATTAAAAAAGCTATGTAGAGAAGATCAATCCATTAATTACACTAAAGAAATATCGTTGATGTCTATTTTGTTATTGATATCTATAAGCAAACGTGACCACTTACCATCAGGTGGATCGTCTGATCGTCTGTCCTCTAAATAGCCGATGAAGAAAAAATAAGCTGTTTACTAAATTCAGCCGGAATCCTGATAAGTGCCACTAAGTCTGGTAACCTTGCCCGTGACCGACAAATAATAAGTCTACAAGTATTAATTACCGTACGACCTTAACTACTAACTATTATGGTAGGAACGGTGCGTTCACTCGAGATTTTAGAACATTTCTGTTTGTGACGGATGGAACAAATAAGGCAAAGTCCTGCATAATCCTCGTCAATTTCTCGGGTAGGTCAGTTAGACCCTTCCATTACGTAAAATGAGAGTCATCTGAACCCTTTATTTTTGTTAGCCATGCACGCCAAGTAGCTACGAATGCCGAACGAAATATTATAATAGGTACCTACATCCTATAGTTTATCGACGCCGCACGTTGTGGCATGCAAGCTATTCGCTATTGCAACTTTATCATGACTTCAGAGATTTATAGATGCTATTAGTCTTACATTATTACACCTTTATACAAAGTTTCTTGCAGATATAATTATGTTGTAGCGTCATATTAGATCACGCGATTTTGTTTTTATGTAAAAAGTCTGAAAATTAATGTGCCAGCTGGTGGCAACTTACAGCCACCGCCCACAGACAGTTGTATCACTTATGGGTCTCATGATACTGGCGAAAACAGTGAGGAGCCCCCTTTTTTGGACTTCTACCATTACAATACATGTAAACATTTTGGTAGGAAGTTAGCTAGCCATGTGTGACATACATAATAATAAAAGAGTATCTGCACTACCCGCACCATAGATATAGAAGTAACAAGATTTTGACACGGCGTGGCCTCACATGAGACAGCGCTAGTATACTATACTTATATTAAATAGTTATTGTAGTGTTACCAGGTTGATGAAATTTCCCATTGCAAGAACAGTCACAGAGTTTTCTTCACAGAACTAGTACTTTTACGCCCCATTTACATACTCGGAGTGTATGTATATGTAACCATGTATTTGTCGGGGAGTCTGAACCTGAACCCCATAAAAAGGCGCGATCTGTAGTTGTATGGGTGAAAACTAGTGGAAAAATTTTTTCGGAGTCGTTAAGCCATATCAGAAGCCTTCGGGCGGCATGAAGACTTCCGACACTTAGATTAGCCACTAACTCCTCCAAAAATCTGCATTGGAGCAGCGTGGTGGAGTAGTCTAGGCCTCCTCAAGAGGAAACCCGTGCTCAGTAGTGGGCCATTCATGGGTTGAAGCCAAATAAGTACGACTTTTGATTTTAGATAATAGTATAATTTTCAAATAAAACAACCATAATATCAACGTAACATTTAATAATAATAACATACAATAATTAAAAAAAAATTGTGGTCTAACACGTTCTTGTAGTCCGTAGTAGTCGAAATTATAAAAAATATTCATAATGTTTGCTTGTCAATAATTATCAAAGATCATTGCCATACAGCTATCAAATACCTACATATTGTATTTTAATTTGGCCCTACTATAGATATGCTTACCAAACAATGCATCTTTGAACATTTTGATCTTCTTGTACAACATTATCACGTCACTCATGATATTAGTAGGACCAACCTAAAAAGAAATTAAGGGTACTAAAATTTATGTAAATTTTATTAACACACTAATATAAATTAATATAATTATATTATATATTTTCTTGTAATCAATACATGTACTAAGACTGTGACTAATCAATTTGTGTACATTGAAGATTTGTGAAAAACTTTCACAGGGGTATTTATTAACACAATAGATCCCATTAAAATTAGTTTTACAATTTTTGTCTGTTTATCTTTGTTTGTTCCGGCTAATTTCAGAAATTGTTATGAGCTTGGGTTATCATTTAGTGCTTTTTATTCTTCAATCGGTTAAAGATAGTAAAATGGCAATTAAAAGAATATTGTCCATACATTTATGGAATGTATTTATTATGGACAGCACAGTATTTTTGAAAATCTGATCTGGCATCACTGGTTTGGCACCTCAATAGGCGCCAAAATACAATATATATGTATAAATGTATAATAAAATCGGCCACGCTGACGGGGACAAAAAATAACATTTTTGTCTCTGTCTTTCACGTAGATTTTGTAACTGGCGATCTCGCTCTGTCAAAAGTATGGGAGAATCTTGTTATAGTTCTATATCTATGACCCGCACACAAGACATTCAACATCTAGCCGTCAAGTGAGCGAGTGTGTTGTAGCACTGAAAACTATTTTGTGTTTTATTTCTAATACCTAATGAGGTAAACATAGACAGCACATTTGGCGACGAGGGTGGGATCCCTACCACTAGGTCAGAGTACCGTCAGGATTGAGCTGGGAGGCATAGGGTCCAGCAATTTCCACCAGAAAGGGGTTAATATTCATCAAGTAGCAGACGATGTTGGTTTAGACTCAAGCTAGTAGCTCATTACTTGAATCCCAAAACATATATGTAATCAAATAAGTAAACGACTTTGGATGTTGCCAACACATGACATGTTTGTAAATAACATTTACTATAATATATCCCAAGTTTGTTATTACCGGAATACATGGAAGAGACATATTAACATTTCTGGTCATAAAATTGTTATGGCGCTAAGCACAGAGCACATGTGATTCATATGGCTATAACGTCTGCGTCGTTCGGTCCCGATAACTCCTAAACGTATTTTCGTGGGCTTTTTTATACAGTTCTCGGTAAAGGCTTGGAAAGTTGGGAAACAATATTTTTGTCTTGCTTTTGAAGAAGGATCAAATTTTTGTGCGATACTTTTTCCTATAACGAAGCGCCTTTTCGAAATTATGGAAGCAAAAATGTGTGGCGGGGATAACATTGGATAATTAATTCATAATTTTGGATGTTTTGGATGGTAAAGAAAGGAAAAAAATTGAGTTCTATGTTCAAATATAGGTTTCCCGATGCAGGTCAGGTCTAGTATAATATAAAAGCAAAGCAGGGCTAGGAAAGTTACTAGTACCTATAAAATAATATATTATTTTTTCTAAAAATTCAACTTTTCATCGTTCATTATACTTTATTAATATTATAATATACTAGCTGTTGCCTGCAGCTTCGCACGCGGAAATAATTTGCAATAAAATATTGCGACTATAAATTGAGATGTAAGCTATCCTATCTTTCAAGTTGGATCAAACTGCACACGGTGTGCAAATTTAATTAAAATCGGTTAAGTAGCTTAGGAGTCCATCACCGACAAACAGCGTGACACGTAATTTATATATATTAAATTTTTTATTTATTATCATACTTATAGCCATTAGTTTCTTTGGATTTATTCGCTTACGTAATTATTTAAACCCTAGAACTTTGTTAATTTTGTGTAATGTATTCAACATGCGCGTCATATCCTTTTAACGCGTTTAGACGTTCATTAGATGGACTTTAACCTTTATCTTCAAAGTAAAATGTTAATGGTTAAATCAGGGTCTTAACCTTACTTTATTTTTTAAGCTATGATAATTCAATAATGGTGACCCTGTGCCGAGCGAGGGGTTCCGCGTTTGACGCTCGGCTAGGCAGAGTATAATTTGTGTGTGTGTGTGTGTGTGTGTGTGTGTTTGTGTGTGTTTGTGTGTGTGTTTGTGTGTGTGTGTGATGTGTGTGTGTGTGTGTGGGTGTTTGGATTTCCTGCCATATTAACATGGCATCTATTATTGGTGTTTATTCTTACGTCCTGCTTTTTGGTGACCTATTATTTCCCAATTAGTGAACATGTATGCCACTACCATCTGTTGCTAATAAATGAAACCCAGTGAGACTATGATGTGAAATGATGTATAAAATGTATACTTGCAATTTGAGGATCGCTGAGTGATGCGGCATGCGGGCGCAGTATCGTGTGCAAACTAGATCAGTGAAATTAACAGTCGTTTCGCCTCATCTCAGTACCGTTACTGACGATGACGGACCGCTCCAGTTTTTGCAGCCGGTCGATGACCTCAGCTGTTGTCTAATGAGCTATTGGATTACAATTACCTAGACGTTAATATCATATTATCGACGATAGTAATACTTCGTAACTTCCAATCTTATCAAACACAAAATGCCTTCTACCGAAGTCGTACTATGTCGTACTCAAGAGTAAAGCAGACCTCAAAGAGAATACAGCGATGACTTTAAAGTATTTCTTCATAAATGGATATCTTTGTTTTTGTTAAACCCACACACATACATACACGATAAAGTGACTTAATGAGCTTAGTTAGATATAATTGTTCTTAGACAAATTATTAAGTTTATTTTTCTTTTATTCCAATTACAATGTCACTTCCCTATTGTAGATCCGTGGCACAGTAAAACCTTGTGGTAATGACCGTGCCGTATCATTATCATAACACTTTTTTTGTTGTTGGCTTAGCTGGTATTTTTGTTGTTTATATTTATAATACATATACTTATGTACATGAATAAAATATGATATGTACCTGTCTGCCTATATCTGTGGACGAAAGTCGGACGACACCGAAAATCTGTAACAATTCTTTCACCAAATTAAAGAAGGTTTTAATCTACGTCAAATGTATAACTTTACTAAATTTAAAAACATATTTATTGATCGATTGATTTATTAAATCTTTATTGTATTCACTTCAAGCTAGGTTCAAACAGTACAGTGCAAATACAACAAAGATTTTCATATTTATTAATACTATCCAATGAGTACTATCCTAATTAGGAACTGCTGAATAAATTAAATCCCAATCTAAGATCTGTCAAATAACATTAGGTATTGTTTTCACACATCAAAGTCAACTTGATCGATCGGCTCTCTCCGTCGGGTCTGTGCCATTGTTATCATTTCGTCTCAAACTCTGTGACGCCCGATCTTACAATACTATTTGACAATTTGATGAATAGTCGGGTCAACGGCTTATGGATATTCATTGCTCCATTGTGACCCCATTGTAATCCAGAAGTAATAAAGGAAATCTTTAGGTCAATGGCTTTTGGGTATTCATTAGCTCTAAAACTTTATTGTAAGTCAGGTATTAAAAGGTTGAAGAACTTCAAGATAAAAGTAATCGTTTCGCCTCTCTCTCCAGTAATTGTGGACGAAATTGGGTGAATGACTCGTTGCTGAAGTGAGGTCTATTCAAGACTTGGATACTTACTGATTGTTCCGGATTTTTTATTACCATGTCTATTTTCATTTTCAACAATCGCTAAAATGTTAGACAGTTATCTGGGAGACCGAAGAAAAAAGCGTATATTAAGCCTATGTTTAGGTATTTCGAATAAGCGAAATAGTATGCAATGTACAGGTTTGCCCAGTTAAAGTTTTATTATTGGGATCTGAGCTATGAAATAGATAAAAAAGGAAACAGGAACAGTGATTCATCGGTTCATCATTAGGACCAAAGATTTCCTTTTACCCTTTAGAATTGGCTACGCATTACGAATGTGAGATTGTATGCCGTGAGCGATCACCCGACTTCCGCGAAACTCGATTGATGGCAATATCGTGACACTGTTTTTGCGATGCTACTGGTTTTTGTTTGAGCTTTGAGACTGATTATACTCGTGTGTTGTGTGTCTTTGAATAATTACGCCTGTGTAGCTATACTGTATCGTGAATAATGGGAATCTTTAAAATTAAATATCTTTCAATTCTATAATCATGCGGCCAAGTAACTGAATAAGCATGCAATAGTAGTTAGGTCACACATCATCGCATCCAATGATGTTTAAATAAATATAATACGTTATGCCCTTACAAATCAACCGAAAAATCTGTTCCGATGTCCGCAAGGCACGCTTTATTGCTTTATCGCTCTCGCGTCAAAACTACATCGCTATCTCTTTCATCACCTGAATAAGAGTTCCCAATTGGGAACTTTTTGAGTCACACAACGCCCGCGCTTATGACATATCTGCCTCTTTTTAATGTATAATATCATTGATCGCATCACATTGACACATTCGACAGAATTTCTACACTGGAAACGACAATTTCCTCTGTCCTCTGCTCTCAAGAAATGTTTTAATCGCGTAATTCCAGGTGTCGACATGTGCAGTCAATGTCCAATTTCGGGATTTAATTCACATGTAAGTATTTTAGGTGGGAGTGGTGGTATTCTACTTAGTGGACCCGGCACCACATAGGGAAATAATATTATAAAAGGGAAAATAATGTTTTGTTCAAAAAATATTTTGTGTCGTTTATGCACGTGATCGATGTGAACGTGAGCTTTCTTGCACATTTTGCGTGTTGTGTTCATTCTGCGTTTTGTACATTTTGCGTGTTGTGTTCATTTTGCGTTTTGTACATTATGCACCGAAGGGTTTTAATATACCATTAGTAGAGTATGAGTATCTGGAGATGTATCCGCTGTCAATAAGTATGATGTAGGTGCCAGTGAATCAGATCTGCGGAGACTGTTGTTGACTCATCAGTTGACTCTAAGGCTTCCAAAAATACGGATTTTCCAATTACGTATTTAGATACGCATTTCGCTGCTCTAAATACGTAATTACGTAATTACGTAACTGATTTGTTTTTTTTAGGGCGCAATTTTTTTGCGTATAAAATACATTGTATGTATTTTAGGAAGGAATAGAAATAAAAATTCAAACATTTTCAAATGTTCACATTTACCTATTATATTAAGAAGAAACTACAGAGGATAATAATTTTAAAATTAAACTCCAGATCTAAAATCAATTACGTACGAATAGGCTCAAAGTTTTATTTATTGTTCTTGATAATATGATGCCATCAAAAACATAACTTGTAAAAAAAATCAAGTCTCGCAACTCAGTTCTTCTACCGTAAAAATTTGTGAGATCCATGTATAAGGGCCAAGTCAATCTATTTATTTAGAACATAAAATATTTTTAATATTGATATGGTCACTGTAAGATGTTGTTAGGTTAGCTAATTACGTAATAACTTAAGACAGAAGGACCCTTAAGTAGGGATTGAATAAATTAACCAACTTGGTATTACATGGATCTCACAAATTTTTACGGTAGAACTGAGTTGCAAGCCTTGTTTTTTTTTACAAGTTATGTTTTTGATTGCATCTCATTTCTTTTTGTAGTAGTCCTACTTTTTTCCCTTCCAGTACCTTCTACTTCTTGAATACTAACAATTTCGGGCAATTTAGACTACTTAATATTTTGCGGGATTTGGTAAAACTTCATAAGATATCTCCTCCCATTCTTGCTTTTTTATTCCGTTGACCATTTTATAAGTTACCTTTGAACTTAATTATATCTAGGTACTTATCTACACCTATTATTCCATTATATTATACATATACACTGATTCATTCACTGCAAATGTAACTTTATTATCCTATATATTTATATGGGATTACAAAGTTATTTATGCAGTTGGTGTATCTACACTTGCGAGCTTTAAACTGGAACCACCTAAACGGGGATTGTTCAAAACAATTTTAACAATTTTCATGCAATGAAATTGTAGAATGTGGTATATCATATGAAAGGTAATTGTATTGGCTTTTATCCTCTTTTAATATCATAACCAAATCTTAGTCAGCTTATATCATGGTACGTAAAAACAATACTCATTAATTTTTAAAATAAAACAAAATATGGTTTGCAAGTCCTGAAACCCTATAAAAAGGGCCATGGGTGAAGAAATTGTCATCAGTCCAATAACTCACGCCACTGGGAACACAGAAAGTAAAAAAATGGAAACCACACCTGCAGAAGCCGCTCAAATCGTCATTCTAATCCAGCATGGGTTGTCTCAGCGTACTATCGCTCGTCCGCTTCATCTGAGTCAGTCATGTGTCTCAAAAGTATACCAGAGTTTCAGGGAGACTGGAAACTTAGTGCGAAGACCAGGTTCTGGCCGTCAGCGATACACTTCTGTGGGAAATGACCGTTTTATTGTCTCTACTTCACTCCGGAATCGATACCTGACCGGCGTTGACGTCCAGAAGCGGCTCAGACAAGCCCGGCTTCAATTTGCCCGCGATCACTTAGACTGGGGTATAGAGCAATGGAGCCGAGTCTTGTTCTCGGACGAAACCAGAATGTGTCTGCATGGTAGCGACCGTCGAAGAAGAGTTTACAGGAGACCGGGGGAGCGATTTGCACAATGCTGTTCTGCGGAAACCGTGGCATACGGGGGTGGGTCCTGTATGATGTGGGCAGGGATTTCTATCGAAGCCAAAACGGAGCTGATATTCGTACCCGGTGGAGGTCGGGGAGGAGGGCTTACCGCAGAAAGATACATCAACAACATTCTGCTAGACTATGTGCTTCCCTAAGCTGGTTTATTGGGCAGGATATGCTGTTAATGCACGATAATGTCCGCTGCCACACCACTGCAGAGACAAGACAGTACCTGAAAGAAGTCGAGATTCCCACACTAGACTGGCCAGCCCATAGCCCTCACTTGAATCCAATTGAAAATTTGTGGGATGAGTTGAAAAGGCAGGTACGAGGAAGATGGCAAGCTCCAGCGTCGATTGATTTGCTTTAGTCGAAGAGTGGCAGGAAATCTCACAAGATTCCATCAGGAAACTCATCCGGTCGATGACAAACACTCGGTCTGCCAGTCAGTCGGTGTGTGAGTGAGTGACGAAATTAAGAAACTTTGACTAGTTATAATTCTTAAACTACTGGTTCAAATTGAATGAAATTTGAAATATACCGTGTATATACAAAGCCTGCTTGGTCACTGAAAATGCAGGCTTCTAGCTTAATCCACAACGAAGTTATAGGGGTCCGAAAATAGCCTGAACTGCTTGGAGAAAAGGGATGGTACGGCCGTACCGCTTTTTTTGCTCGACTTGGCGGGGGCACCGCCGTGCCCCCAGATCTCATAGATGATAATGAACTTAATGTTCTGTCACCAAGGGAACTTCTTAAACTTCTTTCTTTTAAATTAATAATATCCTATCTATGTACTTGCGTTATTACGTTTATTTATTATCCGTTGCGTTATTATCCGTAATTACGGATTTGCACTCTTCAATTACGTATTTGTAGGACTCTTAAAATCTGTCCGTAATTACGTATTTGCGTAATTACGTAAGTACGTATTGGAAGCCTTAGTTGACTCGTCAGTACCTTGACAGATATATTGTTTTTAAACGTAGTTTAGAATGGCTGAACTACATAATGTCGTATTGTGGTGAGTAACGAGTACGCGTTACAAATTAATGTTACGGTGGTCTCTTAAATTGCTTAGGACAAGGACATTTATTGTCTTAATTTGTAGGATTTTGGTTTATGTAAAGAAACGAGCGGTCGAGCTATCTGCTGGTAAGTGGTTACCGTGGCCCGTGGACATCAGCAACAACAAAGGTACCATCAATGCATTACCGGTCATAAAGGAAGAGAGAAGAACAAAAATACAAGAACAATTATACAGAGTATTTTATTTAATGCCGTCATAGATGTTTCATTTGGATACCTATTCCAATTGGATTTGTGACTATCAAATAGTATACAAAATGTTGCAATGTTTAGCAGATTCCGCTATTTAATGCATCCGTTGGAATATGTTTCAAGAGCCTATTTCAAAAGCACATTGTCCCTGATGTCACAAGCTGTTCCTCTGCAGCTATTATTTGACGTAATTACGTGTTGAACATCCCGGACTGTGTTGAAATGTTTTGTAATTTGAACAATAGCGTCCATTACCCTAAACGTAGGCATATAGTAATAGGTACATGTTGTTTACAGCGAAGTACCTACATGCCAATTTGAATCTAATTGTTGTTTGGATAGATTATATAATAGCTTGATGGTTATTACCATGTAATGCCCAGGTGCTCTGTACCCGCATTGCCATGCAGTGTTAAGGTCGTAGCTGACTTATACGACACCGCTCCCATCCAACCGAAGTATGAGAATTCAAATATAAACTTAAAATCGTGCTCTGTAGGTACAACTATTGAGTGGCAAGGTTGCGGTTAGCTTGCTTCCGCGCGCGGGCTGCTAATTTTTGTTGTTACTGTAAAGTGCACCTACAGAGCACGATTTTAAGTTTATATTTGAATTCTCATACTTCGGTTGGATGGGAGCGGTGTCGTATAAAGGTGGCGGTTCGCACCGCGACAGAGACAAGCGACCGAGACAAGAGACCGAGACGGGAGACCGCGACAAGTGTCTCGGTCTCTTCTGCATCTACTGTGGGACGAGACCGAGACCGCGACCAAAGCTACAATTCATTCAATTTCAGAGTCTGTCGATGGAGTTACTTATGTTGTACTGTGCCATTAATTTACACTGTCTAATTAGAACTTCCATTGGAGGAAGAAGAAGGTTTTATTTATGGTTTCAGCTATGTTTTTCCAAATATTTTTCTTTAAATTTTTGTCTCTGTAGGACTCCAGTTGAGTATTGTATATCGGAGGGTGCTGTCTGATCAGTTCAATCAGCTTTTCACAGTCTTCGTCAGGAAAAGTAGTCATTTTTTACAATAAACACACGTTCAATTCGAGCGCGACACGACGAGACCGAGACACTACTAGTCCAGGGCAGCGACTGTCGCGCGGTCTCCGGTCTCGCGTCTCTGTCTCCTGTCTCGGTCTCGTTCGCGAACTGATGCCTATTCATTGCATATGGTCAAGTGACGATAGCGGTCTCCTGTCTCGGTCTCTTGTCTCGGTCGCTTGTCTCTGTCGCGGCGCGAACCGCCAGCTTAAGTCAGCTACGACCTTTATTCAAACATAAAAATCATTTTAACTGGTTGGACCACAATAGGACATTTATTGTAACAGCTGATTTTTATTTATGGAATGTTGAGAATGTTTTAACTGTATTTTTCCCACGATTTTTTATATTAGATAGCATACATACGAGTAGGTCATGTCATGTCATGGTGAAAATTGTTTACGAGACGTACGAACCTATGGTTATATTTAATTTATAAAGTAAACTCTTTATTCAACTTGGTAGAAATTACTACAGTAATTTTTGACAAATTGTTTTTATCGTTTACGGTTTCGGATAAGACTTAGTCATGAGAATCATGTGTCATGTTGACAGAGGAGGAAATGGAAAAAACATCTCTAAGGCAATGCTTGTTTATGGATGAAAATAATTCTGTTGATATTTTTCCTTTCTTTTCTTAGTCGGTCAATTATTCAAAGTAATTTGGACCAAACCTTGAAAATTAAAATTCTTGTTATGTACAGTAGCTATCCCTCGAATAGTTTACGACAGAACGATGAATGAAAATATATTTAATTTATAAACTCTTTATTCAACTTGGTAGAAATTACTACAGTAATTTTTGACAAATTGTTTTTATTGTTTATGGTTTCGGATAAGTCTTAGTCATAAGAATCATGAGTCATGTTGACAGAGGAGGAAATGGAAAAACATCTCTAAGGCAATGCTTGTTTATGGATGAAAATAATTCTGTTGATATTTTTCCTTTCTTTTCTTAGTCGGTCAATTATTCAAAGTAATTTGGACCAAACCTTGAAAATTAAAATTCTTGTTATGTACAGTAGCTATCCCTCGAATAGTTTACGACAGAACGATGAATGAAAATATATTTAATTTATAAACTCTTTATTCAACTTGGTAGAAATTACTACAGTAATTTTTGACAAATTGTTTTTATTGTTTATGGTTTCGGATAAGTCTTAGTCATAAGAATCATGAGTCATGTTGACAGAGGAGGAAATGGAAAAACATCTCTAAGGCAATGCTTGTTTATGGATGAAAATAATTCTGTTGATATTTTTCCTTTCTTTTCTTAGTCGGTCAATTATTCAAAGTAATTTGGACCAAACCTTGAAAATTAAAATTCTTGTTATGTACAGTAGCTATCCCTCGAATAGTTTACGACAGAACGATGAATGAAAATATATTTAATTTATAAACTCTTTATTCAACTTGGTAGAAATTACTACAGTAATTTTTGACAAATTGTTTTTATTGTTTATGGTTTCGGATAAGTCTTAGTCATAAGAATCATGAGTCATGTTGACAGAGGAGGAAATGGAAAAACATCTCTAAGGCAATGCTTGTTTATGGATGAAAATAATTCTGTTGATATTTTTCCTTTCTTTTCTTAGTCGGTCAATTATTCAAAGTAATTTGGACCAAACCTTGAAAATTAAAATTCTTGTTATGTACAGTAGCTATCCCTCGAATAGTTTACGACAGAACGATGAATGAAAATATATTTAATTTATAAACTCTTTATTCAACTTGGTAGAAATTACTACAGTAATTTTTGACAAATTGTTTTTATTGTTTATGGTTTCGGATAAGTCTTAGTCATGAGAATCATGAGTCATGTTGACAGAGGAGGAAATGGAAAAACATCTCTAGGCAATGCTTGTTTATGGATGAAAATAATTCTGTTCTCCTTTCTTTTCTTAGTCAGTCGATTATTCAAAGTAATTTGGAACAAACCTTGAAAATTAAAATTCTTGGTATGTACAGTAGCTATCCCTCAAATAGTTTACGACAGAACGATGAATGAAAATGATTTTTGTGAGCACTTAATTTTCCATGCTTTTTGAATGACTTCTTATTCGCTGGATAACACTTATGCCCAGTTTACATGCGCGCGCGAGCCACGAGACTTTCCGCGAGACCCACGCGAGCCCGAGTGTGTAAACAGGTAGCTCGCACGCGCGTGTCGGGGCTCGCAGGGCTCGCGTCTGGAGCGGTTTTTTGGGCGCGTGCCAAAGGGTCTCGCGCGACCGCTCGCGTGGTGTTCACATACGCGCGAGCTTCATTCAACAACGGCAACTAGCGCCATACGTACGTGTTCTATTGGATTCGTATTTTTTGAAATCGTATTAACTTTTACGCAAAATTATATGAAATAATAAAATATGGTACTGAATGATAATAATAATGAACCTTAAACCACTAACAATTAGACTTCGTTTATTGAAACTAATATTATAAAGAAGATAATTTTGATGTTTTGTTCCTTTGTTTGTAATGAAAAAACTACTGGAAAGATTTCAAAACTAGGATGCTCTTTTATTTTAAAAATAATAATCTGTACGCAAACCAAACAGACACTGAAAAAAAGAACAGAAATTAAAACTCATCATTCTAATTCCTGCCCCATTTTAGTTAAAAAAAAAAAATTTAGTTGCTTATTGCACTAAAAAAAGCCTAATGTACAGAAATCTACCCATAGTACAATCTACATTGAGTATTTTGCCTATAAATCATGGTAGAAAGGTTTCATTGACTGGATGCCGATGTATTACGTCAACGTGTTCCATCCTTGAACGTTCGAACGCATCTGAACGCCGCGCGCGTGTAAACACAAGATAGCGCTCGCGCGCGTAGGGGGCGTGGCTTACGGACGAGCCACGGGATGGTCCGCGAGCCGCGCGTGTAAATGAGCGGTTAAAGTTTCATCGAATTCGCCCTTAGCCCTGTTGAACGATCCTGTTCTTTCACCAATATTATAAAGCAGTCGAAAGTAGTCGAAAATCTTGTTATCGTGTTAACACACGGGCGTCGGATTTGTGCTGCTAATAGTCCAGTCAAGGAATGACTCAAAAGAGGGTATAGAGTGCGTGAGCGGGAACCTAAGCGATTTCTTCAGAAACTTGTTCAGGGTGCTTAGGATGATAAAATACTAAAAGTCCCCGCGTCTAGGAGGTGAGCCGGAGGGAGGGGGGGGTTACAAAGGTCTCAATTTTAGGTTTTTCGCCAATATCTCAAAAACGGTGCGTTATAGCGAAAAATGTTCTAAGATGAAATGAAAGCTTATAAAATTCTCTATAACTTTAATTCTATACACTTTTTCCGTATCTCCGACCGTTTTTGAACTATACGCTCCAGAAATGTAGCAATTTAAGTTATTCAGCGTGATAATAGCGTGATTCACATCAGTTGTCGTAAAAATGACACCTAAACTGATACCATTAAAAAGATGTTAGGCAGGCATCTTTATATAACGAAGAGTCAGTTCCGTTGCAGCTCAGATTTTCTGCTGCACCAATTGACTTCAAGAATCATTGTTTTTATGTACATATTGCCTCAATGAAGATATAAAAAAGCCTTTGAACAAAAGGCGGGTTGTACATTCAGTTGAGACTCTAGCTGCTAAATATTGTATCAAGCAGGTATGTTCTTCGAGAAATGATGCCTGGGGTAACGAAGTTCTTGATATTTTTTCCTGCATTACCGATATTGTTGCTGAAGGAGCAAAATATCACGAAGACACTATTACTCACTTGTGAAGCCTGTCAGTTACCCAAAACTCTACAAAACTGAGATCTCTAGAGATACCCATGTCGTAGAGGCTATGGAAGAAATATTTGCTTACATGGATTACTTTCCCACGATGAGATACTCGTTTTTTATTTGTTTTTGTTAAAAGGCTTTTTTATATCTTCATTAAGGCAACATGCACATAAAAAACAATTATTCTTGAAGGCAAATGGTGGAGCAGAAGGTCTGAGCTGCGACTGCCCTGCCTCTTCATTAGATAAAGATGCCTGCCTAACGTCTTTTTTAATGGTATCAATTCGGGTGTCATTTTTACGACAGCTGATGTAAATCAAAAGGGATGTCAAGTCAAGGAAACTTCGATATTTGCCGTCTTTCCTTTCCTTACTAGCTTTAATACGACCCGGTATTCCCTTTCCTTTCCCTCAGAGACATCGTTACTTCCTTCAACGACATTCTCGTCATACAAAATGCATACAGGACTCTTATTAGTACTCATGTTGGATAACCCAATTGTGTTACTAATAACAGTGTATGTATATCTGAAAAGAATATTTTGTGGCTGCCCCCCTGCGTTACCGGCTAGGCTACCGTGCCAGACAAAATAAAATTGCGAAAACCTATAATAACATAAGCCCGAAGGCAAGTATACAATATCAATAGGAGTTTTAGCCAATAAGGTCGCGTTTCCTACAGCGAGCATTAGAGATATTGAGCGAAAAGAAATCTTCATCAATATCATGATTGTTTTCCCGCCTCTGCTCAGTTATCCACTGTTATAAAAAACGCGATTTCTTACTGTTATTGCCTTTACTACGTGGAGGTACTCCCAGCTTAGGTTACTATAAATTTTAAGATAATTTTCGCATCAGGTAATGGTTATCACGCAGAATTACTTTAATGTCGACATTTCTGGAGCGTGTAGTTCAAAAACGGTTAGAGATATAGAAAAAGTGTACAGAATTAAAGTTATAGAGAATTTTATAAGCTTTTTTTTTTTTTTTTTTTTTATGCTTAGAGCAGGCAAACGAGCAGACGGGTCACCTGATGGTAAGTGATCACCGCCGCCCATGGACATTAGCAACACCAGGGGCGTCACCAACGCGTTGCCGGCCACGAAAATGACGATAGACCCGCTTCTTGAAGGACCCCATGTCATAGCTTAGTGGGAACACCGATGCAGGTAGTTTGTTCCACAGTTTACACGTGCGAGGCAGAAAATGACGTGAGAACCGAACTGTGGACGAATGCCATGTATCCAGGTAGTGTTGGTGGAACCTGGTACGTGATGGGCGGTGACGAAAATTAACTGCAGGTATTAAGCCAAACAGTTCTTCAGAACATTCCCCATTATACAGACGGTAGAATACGCAGAGAGAGCCTACATCTCTCCTCAACTCAAGCGATTCTAATCCGTCCGTAAGCTTGGGATCGTCGACAAGACGAATAGCTCGCCGTTGAATTCGGTTGAACGGATCCACTTGGCCAGCTGGGGCTCCGGCCCAAAGGTGGGAGCAGTACTCCATGTGTGGTCGAATTTGCGCCTTATAGAGCATCAACCTGTGCTTAGGCGTGAAGTACTGCTTAGCTCTATTGAGCACTCCCAATTTCTTTGCGGCTAGTTTGGCCTTACTAACCAAGTGGTCCCGAAACTGAACTTCATTCGAAATGTCGACACCAAGGATCCCAATGCTTTTAGAGATGTTAAGAGGAATGTTCTGGAACTGTGGTGCTATGGCAAATGGGGCTTTTTTAGCGGTTAACGCGCAAACTTGTGTCTTCTCGGGGTTGAACTGGACTAAATTTAGTCTGCCCCATTCCGAGACCCGCTCCAGAGATGTCTCGACTTCAGACACAAGTTTTATCCTCTTCTCCTCAATCTGCACCCGAGAAAGATTTGCTCGGCCTGTATAACGGGCGTCACCGGTACTGTCATCAGCATAGCAATGGATATCCCCGATGTCCAGCATATCATTGATATGCATGATGAACAGTGTCGGTGAAAGTACAGAACCTTGTGGGACGCCAGCATTTATGGGCTTCGTATCCGAGCATGTTCCGTCAACGACGACCTTGATGCTCCGCTCCGATAAAAAACTGGCAATCCATTTGCACAATTTCTCGGGTACTCCGTAGGAAGGCAGCTTAGACAGTAATGCCTTATGCCATACCCTATCGAAGGCCTTTGCAACATCCAAACTTACAGCCAATGCTTCTCCCTTGCTCTCGATTGCTTCTGCCCAGCAATGAGTAAGGTATACTAAAAGATCACCAGCTGATCTGCCGTGGCGGAAACCGTATTGACGGTCACTAATCAGCTGGCGATCTTCTAGATACCGGAGCAGTTGGGTGTTTATTATACGCTCCATTAGTTTGGAGAGTAGAGAGGTTATGGCGATTGGTCTGTAATTGGATGGATTTGACCTGTCTCCTTTTTTGGGAATAGGGTGGACCAAAGCTACCTTCCACGAAGACGGCACGATGCCGGCAGAGTAGGAGAGTTGGAACAGACGCGTTAAAACCGGGGTCAACTCCGGAGCGCACGTTTTTAGCACAATAGCAGGTATACCATCTGGCCCATTCGACTTGTTGATGTCAAGGGAAAAAAGAGCTTGACGCACAGCATTCTGAGTGAAATGCACGTCAGGCATCAGCTCACCACACTGCGGGATGGTAGGCGGTGTTTTACCCCCGTCATCAACAGTCGAATTCGACGCAAAGAGTGTGCCCAGTATTTCGGCTTTCTCTTTTGCGGTGTGGGCCAGGGTACTATCTGCTCTGCGCAAAGGAGGAAGGGACGATGCACAGAAATTGCCTTGAATGGCTTTGGCTAGAGACCAAAACGCTCGGCTACCACACGGATAGCTCAGCAGTCTCTTGCCGGTTCTGTGTATGTGCTTGAACTTTGCCTTGGCGATTTGCTTCTTTGAGGACCAGGAGGCAGCGTTAAATTTCTTCTTCAGTTGATGTAAGTCGGAGCCTTCAAGCTCACGTGCATCTACCCAATCCCGATAGGCAGATTGCTTCCGGCGTAATGCCTTAAAGCAGTTTCTGTCAAACCAGGATTGAGTTTTCCCACCAACAGGTACTACAGAGTTTGGAATATAACATTCCATGCCCTGGAGTACCACATCGGCTATGGAAAGGGCACAGGAGTTGGGATCTTCTGAAGAGAAACAGATGTGCCTCCAAGGATATGATGAGAAAAATTCCCGCAAACCATCCCAGTCCGCTGATCCAAAATGCCAGACCCGGCGAGACGCGCATGGTCGCCGATCAGCGGGCCGAGCTAATGGTACAGAAGATCGTACTAAGCAGTGATCGGACGAGCCAAGCGGCGACTCGACGGATACAGCATAATCATTAGGGTGGGAGGTTAGCAGGAGGTCCAAAGTAGAAGCATAATGGCCGTCAATGTCAGGGATCCGAGTTGGGCTGGACACTAACTGATTGAGGCCATTAGCCAAGGCAAAGCTGTGAGCAGATTTCCCTGCATAGTCCGTTGTGCGTGATCCTAGCCACTCAACATGATGGGCGTTGAAGTCTCCCAGGACCACCACTTCGGCACGGGGAATCTGCTCTTGCACATAGTCAATCGCCCCTTGCACGTGCTCGTAGAGTCGATCTGTTTCGGTATTTCCGCTATGAGACCTGTACAGACTTATGTATACGCGCGTTTGTCCACCATGGTCAACGCGAATGCAGATGGTAGACAGGTCTTTACCTTCAAGAAAATGAAGACGTTGACAGCAAATATCGTCCCGAGAGAACACACAAACACCGGCGTGTGGTATAAATTTATGTTCTAAATTATAGCCCGGATACTGGAGATATGATGTTTCTTCTCGAGCCGATATTTGCGTCTCCGTTAAAAAGAATAAGGCCGGCTGCGCTGTTTCGAGATGGTAGTGAACGGCGTTGAGGTTAGAATGTAAGCCCCTAATGTTGCAGAAGTCCACTAGAAATGTGGAAGGGGGTGCCGCTGGTTTAAACCTTTTACTTTTATTTTTCATTTTCATAAATTTTATTGCGGGGAAGAAAAAGAAAGATTTGAGGCAGTATATTGTCGAAGTTACCAGGGTCAAAGCATAGTCAGTAAAACTCTCTCGGTAAATTGAGTAGAGTGAATTACTGGCACGGCGGACGGAAGGACCCCCAATCCGACCCGTGAACAAAATCCCCGTCCACATCCAGCTCCCACACCGGCAAGGATATCATTCGACGGGCTTTTAACATTGGCGGCGGGACAGCCTCCCAGGCCGGGACTCCTGGGTTCGGGTCCCCTACAACCAACGGGCGCCAGCGGTAGCGTTTCATCGGCTCTCCCTGGCCGCCGTGCCAATCCGTCACGCTCAACCGCTCGAGAGCAGTAAAAGATGACATCAACGGACCCCAGAAACAACGAAAACAAACTGCCTCAGGACGGGAAATAGAATAGAATAGGGAAGGAAATGATTAATAGACGGGGAAGAAAAAAGAGGAAGAACTGGCTCTCAAGCCCCCAGCCGGAACACGACGAGTCGTTTGGCGGCTGACTCATGCTCGAGGGTGGTAGCTATCCAGGCGAACCCCTGGAGAAATAATAATAGTAATAATGGTATTAATTAACAATTAAAATCAATACTACCAATATAATCCCTCCGAAGGCCCTACCACCAGCGGAGCTTTCATTTCATCTTAGAACATTTTTCGCTACAACGCACCGTTTTTGAGATATTGGCGAAAAACCTAAAATTGAGACCTTTGTAACCCCCCCCTCCCTCCGGCTCACCTCCTAGACGCGGGGACTTTTAGTATGTTATCCCCCTAAGCACCCTGAATAAGTTTCTGAAGAAATCGCTTAGGTTCCCGCTCACGCACTCTACAACTACTTTATTGACTGTACTATAAGTAAATGTTTGCCTTTAAAATTACCGAGGCTAAGCGCGCCCTTGTCATGCTCAACGGGTTCAATTTGCGTGGATTTTGTACCTGGATTATATGTAATAAAAGTTATATTAGGTTGTATGGTAGGACTTAAAAGTTGAGATTGGTTACAGATTGGTTTTGTAAGGACCGAGAGTAAATACCCTATTTGTAGTATCGAAGGTTTAACTTACTTGCTTCATGGGAGAGTTAGTAGGTGTATATAAAGATAAACACTCTCAGAAACAAAATATAAATTTCTTCTAACCATCTTAACTTTTCAATTTTTAAACGACAAGAGACAGATAAAATAAATATTCCAATATTTTTGGAGAGGTAATGAACTATATCCAAATAATGTATCGTATCTTAGCCGATTTAACTATATTTCTTGTTTTAAATTTAAAAATCGATTATGATTCGTAATACACATACAATGTATAGAGAGTTTATTTTATACTGTAATATCTGAAATTGAGCGCCGAAATGATTAAGTCGGTTTTACCTTAAAAGAAACACACTATTTACTGTTTAATTTAATTTTGTTGCTTATACCGCATAAACATAGGTCGAGTACAAAATAAGTGGTTATAATATTGCATTGCATTAGAAAAGAGAAAACCGTCGTGGTGATGATAGTCTTCATAACATTGCGTCGTGCGCAGTGCGCACGATGTGTTTCTCACACAGTAGGTACATCTGCAATGTGCAAACGCAATTACAACTGAATCTAAGGTCCGTATAGTCATTACTGTAAACTTAGATAATATTGTAATATTACGATTTATTTCAAAATTGCTACAGGATTAGATGCTAAACTTTGTTAAGGACAAAAATTAAAGCAAGAAGGCTATAGTAATTCTCTTCAGTACTGGTCGATTACGTTAGCGACTTAATTTTATGCTCTCACTTCAGATAGCATTTTAAGTAGTAAGTCTCCGTTAATATAATTTTAAGCAGTCCTTAATTTTAGCGTTTGGGCTTACGAATGCGATCAACTCAGTTACCACTGATTCTATCTGTTAACCACTGCGTCAAATGTCAATCACCACCATTATTGAACTACAGCGAAGAGAAGCATCTTCTAGAGTTCTTCGAGACTCTTCTTGCTGAGACTCGAGAGACCAGATTACCGCAGTAGGTCATGTTGCGTTGTGGCGTTGATCCTTGCACTGACGCATCACTGACGTCATGCAACTAACACAGTATTCGGAAGCGTGACATCATCGATCTCTCACCTTGCAGGGATTTACTTTCTCGTGTCTCCTTTGATGGACGACGTCCACGGGTGTGTGTGGCTTTCTAGTAGGTACACACTGATAATTTTAAATCTTTGCCTGTGTTTTGAACTTTCAACCGGTTTGCCACCGGGCCTATGTAGTTTTCTTATGTAAACATAAACAAAAAATTAATTGGAAATTTCATTTCCATCATCTCTTTAAATGTTTGAAATATTAAATCACTGCGATCGTCAGTGTGATGTACAGCATTTTTTTTAATAAAATTAGAGATAATTTAACTGTAATTTTAATTATTTAAGTATTTAAATTATAATTGGTTTGACAAATCACATATTTTAACTGTCATAATGTTTTCCCTTTTATTTGTCCTTATTGTGCTTACATTTACTTACTTATTGTCTTTACAAATTACCCGTAATAATTATAATTAATCTGCTCATATTTTTAAACTTTGTAATATTAGTAAACATTGCCTTGAAATCCTGACGTGATTTTAATTGAAAAACAAATGCAAACGCGTCTTTCCGTGGACAAATTTTGTCATTTTGGCTTTCTGTCCACTTTGACGCACACTATTGTCTATTGTCGTTTGTTTGCTGTTCCATTTTATTGTAATTTGGCTTATGTCTTACTTTTAACATTGGGATTTTCCATGAGGCTTTCACCGGAATCTACGAGTATACTACTTTATCGAGATAAGTTAGCTTACCGAATGTTTGTCTAAACTCTATTTTACTGGTGCAGTCAAGTGGGCATTTGATCGTACTCCTAAACAGTGTAAGAGACACATTAACTAAGTAACATAAATTCTGACATGTAATAAACTTACTCGAGGACAATGAATTGACATGTAATAAACTTGCATTGTATGTTTATTTAAGTGTTACATCCTTAAACATGCAAGTAAGTGTTCAGCACACATAGTACATGCAAATGAGTATTACAACTGTTTGTCTACAAATGTTTGCTGTTGCTGGTTGTCGATTTGAATCATTTTCAGTAGTAGTGTTGGTACAAGTGCATTTGAATTACAAAAAAGTCTTACTTACTGAAGTCCATGAGTGTTGGTGGCCACCTATCTCAAAGTGGCTCCTCTGTTTTTCGAATAGTTACATAAAAAACAAATAAGATATCCTGCTAACTTGTTTAGGGTGCTTTTCCTCCAGAGATGTGCTATGCAGCTATGCTGCGAAGATGTGAAATCCAATAAATATGATTGGTTTAATAAATTGATTGATTTCCACCAATGAATATGATTGGTGGATATCAAACGCATCCATAGCAACGTAACATAGCACATCTCTGGTGGAAAAAGTGGGCTTTTTATATGTATAACCACCTTTTCTGGAGCAATTTCATATTGTGCCTTTGCAGGATTATACAATAGTATTCTGCAAGTTTACGAGTATTCCTAACGCTGTTTAGTTGAACGTGCAAGTTACAATTTAACGAGGAAAGTTAATATTTGTGTAAGCACAGCTGGAACGGGCTGTCATTAAATTAAATTACATAAAGTAAATATCACACTGTATTTTACTAACTTTATTAGCTGTGTCTACATCGCGATCCTTGTTAACTTATTAAGTTTCATGGCGCACTTCCAATTAAGCTCGGCAAGGCTCAGTGTACTGGCTTTACCGGTCACGTTGTTTGCAATTAAAAGTTAAGTACCCCTCGTTAAGGTGCTTAAGGTATTATCATACACGTTCAGTTTGTTAGAGTCACAGTAGAAAGGCTATAGGCTCTCAAATTAGGTTGAAAAACAGTGGATTATCAAAATTATCATTAAACCAGCTATTATTATATTATCCTTGCTAATACTTTTGATAACTCAAATTGTGAATGAGCTATGGAAAGATTTAATATAAATTAGGTTACTAGACATGTCCTCCACATGTAACCTTATGTACTCACAGGTTAGAACACCTGAGTTTCAGAAGAGACATCGGTTCTCTCTGCGTGTTCTACCGACTTTACTACGGTGAATGCTCCGAGGAATTGTTTAACTTCATGCCGAGATTGAAGTTCCATCCACACCGGTTGGACGGTAGAACCTCTACAGTCCGACTCTCACGAACTTTTTTTGCCACGTAAGTGCAAACTGTGGAACGAACTTCCTTCTGAGGTATTCCCAGAGCGGTATGACATGGAGTTCTTCAAAAAAGGTGTAAAAAGAGTTCTCCTTCAGGGCCGGCGTTGCATTGGCGATTCCTCTGGTATTGCTCATGTCCATAGGCGACGATAACCACTTACCATCAGGTGGCCCGTATGCTTTTTCGTCTGCCCTTCAGGCTAAAAAAATATCCAACCAGCAAACACGCTCAATTAATTTACCAATGTGTTTACCTAGCTTGTCTACATAAACACGGCTCTGGGAACATACTTTGAACGCGAGTGTAATATAAACAGTTCACCTGCCTGTTCCGAACGCTGGATTGTATCAATATCAAACGGAAAGATAATATGTTTAGAACTGACCTCCTTTTATAATTCTTGTTTGTCTAAGGATTTCATCATTTTGGATTAGACTGCGCTGAGTGATACAGTATCAGGCGAAGTAAATGATAAAGGAACAATTTCTAGGTTTTTGTTTTCTAGGTTTTGTATATGGAAAGCAATCAGTTGATGTCATTTTAAAAATCATTCAACATTTTTATAATTTATTTAATTTGTTATTATTGCTAAACCAGGTCACTCATACTCGATAATAAAAAATCTAGGGAGCTTGATCGTCCCTTGAAAAAAATACTTAGAAAGGCCATGTAGGTAATGCTCTACCGCTCCATCAACGCCATTAAAATTTACATAATGCTACTTTAGACAGAAAGCAAACATGTTTAAAGCCAAGCACTTAGGTTATAAAGCTACGTAAACATAATAACGAGTATGTACCCAAAGGGCGCATTGTCTGAACCCAGGTTTGTTTGGTCACACGAGGGTCAGGGTAAGGCAACGTTGCTATCAACCTTTTGACCTGCTATTAAATTCGTGAGACAGATGAACTGGTTGATTGTAACGAAACTTTAAAAGATTATGAAGAAAGAGGTATGTTTGGATCCTGCGTATGGCAACACTCAGTCTGCGTCAATAGAAGATATATGAGCATGACTAAATGTATGAATTTCATATTTATATTTTTGCACAATAATCTACATACGCCCTTCCAAAAAAATCAACTCCACCATTAGAAAACCATTGTTAGAAGCCATAGGCAGTACAAGAGCCACAGCAAAAGTGGGTATATGAAACTGCATTCAATAATCTACTGATAGCTTATCGAACGATGTCCTAACGTTAGAATGTAGGTCTGCAACATTTCACAATGAGGTATGTTATCTTTGGAACAACTGATGATACTAGGAGTCGTTGTGTGTGAGTCATTCGACACGTTTGAGGAGGAAGAATTGAATATTAAGAACCCCAAGACAGGCTGCTGTATTTTCGTTTAAACTATCATCTTAGTACTATCTATTATTGTGCCATTGCTAACATTTTAGAATTAGTAAAGTTCGTTGGCTAAATACGAATTGTGACAGATCTCACACATCACATCAGCAAATAAGAAGAGGACAGCAATTAAGCAAACCTATATTATATGAAGGTTTCCTTGCGTTTTTCCTTCATGTCGAAGATGAAAAAAATTACAGTGGTCACCGTTGCGTACAAACGCGGGAAACAATAGAGCAGTTATAAATGAATACATCCATGTAATAACATGCTCCCCTGAACTTTTGCGCAGTCTTCGAGAAAAGCCAATTTCATTCTAAAGGACAACTGATTCAATTTAATTAGAGTGAATCATTGAGCCGGCAAAGCGACTAGTGTGCCTTACTTCTTATCGTATTGTCAAGACTCAAGAGCTTAGCATTCGCCTCAGCGAGCGGCGAGTCGAGTCCACATCCTGAGTTTCTCCCGATAAAGTCGAGCAAGCGACACTTTCTCCGTCGCGGTCGGCCGCCGCTCAATCGACCGGCTGCGAACCGAACTGTGACTAAACGGGCCATTTGTAACGTGTCTAGGATTCCCTTGGTGCATGTTCGACTTAGAAAGTTACTCTCGTGTCCAACGATTCAATGCACAGCATTTACTAACTAGTTACACGCATCAGCGTCTGTATGCGAAAAAGATGTGTGCTGAGTCTATTGACTCCTCGCTGTCCTATATTTGTGTAAGAAATACGTTATTATTACAACTATTATTATTACAATTACAAACCATCTTCATAGCTAAGCTAATCTCTTTTGCACCCTGCTGGTCAACGAATTAGGCTATAGCCTGGTAAGTTTTCGATGCTCTAGTTGTAAAGTTAGACGTTAGATAAAGATCCGGTATACGGTTTCTAATACTGTGATTATCCAGCTGAAATAAATATCATCCGGTGCACCACCAAGAAGCCTACCGGAAGGCAATTACTATAATTAGTTCAAGACAAAGCTACCATTATATATAATGGTGTTGTCGTGGGAAAATACGAATTGCTAGGTGAAACTAGTTTCAGTTCCCGGTAATACGACGGCGGGCATTATAGCATAGGACATGCAAGTGTCGTCACCTGTGCTGATTGATGACTTCGCTTGATTAGAGGCTACAGAAAGATAGCCGCATCGTGGGAAAACATAACATGAGAAATGCTTTTACATGTGCATTACCTTGTAGAGATGACGGCTGCTCATCTCTACTCTATATTGCACACGTCACGCGTCATATTAACATTCACTGTATTATGGCGTTGTGGGTGGTATGAATGAATAAATTGAGACAACAGAAAATCAAAAGTTCAAAACCCCAGACGTGTACCTATCTGTCATTTACTGTCAGTTCCAAACAACAAACAAATCCCAACACGACAGCTTGGTATGCACTGACTGAGTTTAAACATCCGTCATGACGATCATATTGGAAGATGATGAATTTCCGTTCTCTGTGCTCTTCAGTATCTTTAGACATCGTCTAAAAACACCGATGAGATACGATGGTAATATACCATCATTAGTTCAAAGAGATTAAATTAGGTAAACTTGAAAAGTTTTCAACGTGTTGGAGAGACAGTTTTGAGTATAAGCATATTTCTATTTACCATTTTGCTTGGTATGCACTGACTGAGTTTAAACATCCGTCATGACGATGATATTGGAAGATGATGAATTTCCGTTCTCTATGCTCTTCAGCATCTTTAGACATCGTCTAAAGACACCGATGAGATACGATGGTAATATACCATCATTAGTTCAAAGAGATTAAATTAGGTAAACTTGAAAAGTTTTCAACGTGTTGGAGAGACAGTTTTGAGTATAAGCGTATTTCTATTTACCATTTTCCTCGTAGCCGGCAATAAAATACTTACAAATTGAATTTATATGAAACAAACGATGTAATACGCCTACATCGGAATGCAACGTGCGCCGTGTGCCGGTAGGTTTAATGCGTGGATTAACAGTGTTTATTCAATTAGCCATTCTCGGCTCGCCGCTCGCACGTGAACACACACGCGTCACGGCTCAAGTAAATAAATGGCCAACTTGATAGTTTACTTATATGACGATGTTACCAAGTTGCTAAGCACTAAGCAGGCACGCTTATATTAGCTTGGCTTCAACCCATTAATGGCCCACTACTGGGCACGGGTCTCTCCTCTTGAGGAGGCCTAGAGCATACTCACCACGCTGCTCCAGTGCGGATTGGTGGAGGGGTTAGTGGCCAACCCGAGTGTCGGAAATTTTCAAACTGCCCGAGGGCCTCCGACATGGCTTAACGATTGTTATCATATGATAACAACCGGGACCGACGGCTTTATGTGCCCTCCGAAGCACGGAAACGCTCAAGAATTTTTTGCCACTAGCGGTCACCCATCCAACTACCGACCGCGCCCGCTGTTGCTTCACTTTGTTGATCACTTAAGATCGACGCAAGCCGCTGGGCTATGAGCGCTTCGCTTATATTGACTCATCGTAATCTAGCAATAATATCCTCCTGCCGATGATATTGATCCTCGCCCTATGGTGGGTCAGACTTGAGACCAAATAACAAACAAGAAGAGCATTATTTCTTGATCTTTTTTTATAGTTCTTTTATTTCAATCGCCGCTAGTAAACAAAGATAGAATGACGAATGTAAAGAGATAGAATGATTCGATCGTTTAGTCTCAACCCCCCTTAAGAGTATACATAATTCAATTATACATTACTCCAAGGCCGCCTGATACCCAACTGTATGAATCATATGAATGTAATGTTTATTACATCTCGTAAACCTTTATGCTGATGCCTAGTTAAGATAGAATCAAGTAATAACATAACATATATAGTATATTACATAATTATGTAGTATATAACATAACTGGTAGTCACGACATCAGTAGGAGCTTTGCTGCTGACGATAACGGATTTATCGTGTCCACAGAACATGTGTGGTCGTGTCTTTGCCCAATGACACAGCGTACAGTACAATTTCATTAACCCCCGACGAAAACAGAGGGGTGTTATAAGTTTGACATGTCTGTGTATTTGTGTAACTGTATGTCTATCTGTGGCATCGTGGCTCTCAAACAGATGAACCGATTTTTGGAACGAAGTTCCTTATCGCGCGTTGTGAAAGGGGGCTAGACGGAAAAATACGACACTTTTTGATTCTTACGAATGACGACACTTTTTTTTAAGTGATTCAGAGAGTTTTACAGAGATGACGCTGTAAAACTTTCTGAATCACGCTAGTGATTCAGAAAGTTTTGAAGTGATTCAGAGAGTTTTACAGAGATGGTGCTGTAAAACTTTCTGAACCACGCTAGTAGCGTGAGCTCGTTTCATATTGCTGAATCACACTGCTGAGCGCGTAAAATACTTAAATCGAAAGGAACTTCCTTTCATCCGGGTGTCCCTTGACACCTCTCAAGTTTTTTTTATCTTTGATAGTTTTTTTTGCTTAGTTTTGTTTGAAAACTGACTTAATCGAGAGAGTTCTTAGCTATGTTTAGTATGAATAAAACTGTCGGGGGTTTTTTAAATTTCAGTTTAAGATTACAGAAATGTCCCCACTGCTGTTGTTGCCGGTATGAGAACATTTAATAACTGCACTAGTTATAAAATTGTGTCGTTACCATGGCGCTCAATGAAAAAGGTGCCATTATATTAATGGTATTTCTAAATCTGAATAAATTCCTAGGGTTGTCGATGTGCACCAGTAATAAGTCATTGGTGCGAATATAACTAGAACTCTGAGCGAACTGCACTGCGTCTCCGGGGAAATTCCAGATGATAACTCGTACATACTCGCAAAGTAATTACCATGCTCCTCTCGTTTGGAATAGAGGTTAGTACGATACTAAAACCGCCCTCGCTTTGCTTTGGCTTTCCCTATTTTTTTTTTTAATAAAATAAAGCCCATTTTCCTCAGAAACAGCAGCATGAGAGGCAGTGAGACTTTGAAATAGGTCCAGAAGTTTCAATTACAAACAAACAAACAAAATTTCCATTTGTAGTATTACATAGTTTAGACTTACAAGGGTATTATTTTTTATGTTATATTTCCCTTGGTCTTTTAATTTATTTAAATAAAACACTTGCTTAAGAATAGATAAGTGATAATTTAGTCGGTTAATAAGATTAAACGTAAGGTATATTTTAGTTTAATGTAGGTACATCATTTTAGTCTTTATGAATTGATGAGTTGTCCCCATTATATTGTTATTTATCATGCGAGGCACGCGATAATACATATGTGATAATGATGCCAGTTACTAAATACGGTACAAATATTAGTGTTCATAAACGATAATTTATAGGTTTTTTATAATGAGGCAAACTTGATTTTAATATTACACTTATTGTTCGGTAGGTATGTTAAGAAAAATATAGCAATTAGTTACTTAATCTAAGGGTGAAAGGTGATAAAAAACTCCGCTCGCATATTTGCTATATTGGATCTCGTAGCGGTGATAGTCACTTGCGTCTTGCTATCAATATCTTACTAATTTTACTGATGATATAAAAATAAATGAATACTGAAAATTTGTCTTTTCGTCATGTGCTATTGGAGGCATGTGTGCCGTTGTAGGGATTAAGATTTAAGATGAAACTTGGCACAAAGATAGACCATGTTTAGAATTACAAAATAGGATAGATTTTATCGCGGTTGCAGATCCCCTGGGATGGTTTAGGTGTTCATATGTTTGTGAGTTCTTTTATTAAACTAGACAGGCACCTACCTAGGCAGGACCTAGGTAGTTAGTATAATAATAATGAAACTGGAGAAATATATTTGTCATACGCTCCATTCATCCATCTTTCCGTCCAAGACGTAGAAAGAGAATTTTTAACATCTTAAATCTACAGGTCATTAGAAATTACTTATGCAGTTATTACCTACGTACAGTCAGTGTAAAAAGTCTTCGTACACCTTAGTGTATCGAAAAAAATACTTGATTTTTGAGGTTTACATAAAAGCTTTTTTTAAATACAAATTGTAAGATATAGTCCGCACTTTTATCTATTCAACTATATATACAAAGTTAAGAAAATGATTCATAGAAAAAATAAAAATAAAAATAATTTCTTGAAAGTACTCAAAATCACATGCAAAAAGTCTTCGTACACTTTACAAATCAGTTTAGCTTAGGTATATTATATTTATTTCTATTGCGCAATATAAATAAATATCATACATGCAACCTATGAAATACTTTTTTAGTAATCAAAGATTTGATTTGACGATTCGAAAATGGAACCAAAACGTCGTGAGATAAGTATATAAACCGAAAGAAAATTAATTATTAATTCGCATAATCAGTGTCAATCTTTAAGTAAACTAGCTAAATTAGTAAATAGACCACGTTCAACTGTGCAGAGTATAATTAATCGATATAATGTAAATAAAACATTTGAAAATAAAACTAGAAAGGGACGTCCAACAAAATTAACAAATAGTTTAAAACGAAGAATTGTGCGAGAAGTAAAGAAAGATGCCAAAATAAGTGTTCCTCAAATATTAAAAAACTTGAAAAACACTGATACAATTAATATTTCTTGTAGTACTGTTCGAAATGTACTACTTGAAGCCGGGTAAAATGGGAGATCTGCTCGTAAGAAATACTGGGTAAGTGAGGAAAATAGAAAGAAGAGATTGGAGTTGGCTAAAGAGTAAAAAAATAAGTCAATCGAATTTTGGCAACGTGTAATTTTTATAGACGAATCTAAATACAATATTTTTGGGTCAGGAAAACATCATAAAGTATGACGGAAATGCAATGCAGAATTAAAAAAAGACAACTTATTGCCTACACTGAAACATGGTGGTGGATCAGTGCTCGTTTGGGGTTGTATGAGTGCCCTTGGTGTCGGGAAACTAGTATTTATCGATAGTATTTTAGATGTTAAGACTTATATATTAATATTTAAAAAAAATCTGCATGTCAGTGCCAGTGCAATGGGGTTAAATAAGAATTGGATATTTATGCAGGACAATGATCCTAAGCACACCGCGTGGAATAAAAAAATCTGGATACTATACAACACACCCAAATACCTCCAAACTCCTTCTCAATCACCTGACATCTATCCAATTGAACACTTATGGGATTATCTTGAAAAAAAAATTCGTAATCAACAAATTTCTAATAAAAATGATTTGAAAATAGCTCTCAGCGCAGAATGGGCCAAAATCTCATCTACTTACACTTCAAAATTAGTTAATTCTGTACCACGTAGACTCCAGAAGATAATTAATGCTAAGGGTGGACCTACAAAATATTAAAAATAATTTTGGTCTCTATTTTTTTCAAAAATACAATCAGTGTACGAAGACTTTTTGTGCATGATTTTAAGTGCTTTCGATAGTTTATTTTTATTGTTCAATATTTAAATAATTATTTGTTAACTTTGTACGTATAGGTAAATAGAGAAAAGTCCAGACTATGTTTTGGTATTTTTATAAAAATAAAAAACTTTTGCAAAAGCCTTAAAAATTTACGTTTTTTTCAATATACCTAGGTGTACGAAGACTTTTTACACTGACTGTATATTCTACCAAATTAAACATTTTAAGCATTAGAAGATAACCTAATTACAATCAAACTAATATCCCGCGCCGCCCTCGCTGTTGTGTTGACAGAAAAACACAATGGGACAACAAAGCACGCATTTTGTATTGTTTCCTTTAAACTTTTATTTTGCAATGGTTTATTATTATTTGTATAAAATATATTAATCTAAATATTACCTTAATTAAGTATTACATGGAAATGTTATTACTTTATTGTAAGCTCTAGTAAGTAGATTAAATTTTAACATCAAAGAGACAAAAAGACAAAATCTTTAATGATGAGCTGTTCGAGAAATTGAGTTTCTAGCACTAAACTATTACTTACCTATGCAGGATATGAGGATTGAGGACTGATCCACTAAATTCCTCTGAATCTAGTAATAGCACCGGTTGTGTTTAGTGGTCACCTCATAACTTGGTTCTCATTTGGAAATAAAATTGTGGATATTTCAATATTATGATAACTCTTATCACCTCTTTGCAGTTAAAGTACGCAGGTACATCAATATTTTGTTATATTTCAGATCATTGTAGTACCTATACCAGTAATTAATAAATAATAAATAAATAAATGTTAACACTCATACCCTCGCAGTAGGTGTTTACCTGTGTCGCGGGTGGCATAGACAACACATAATATATGATATAACACATCACAATAACACCCATGACCCGAGTACAAATATTTATCTGTCACATAAATACCTGCCCCGGCCAGGAATCGAACCCTACCAACTAGGCTACGGGGTCGTCATATAATAATTATATTGCATTGCATTATTCCATAAAAACCAACAAGTGTTAGTTACGCACATCACTAATAAACAACAATTGAGGCAAGCGGTGGATGACGCAAAGCGTTTATCGCTCGCATTGTGTGTCAATCCGTCACCTAGCCGGCTAGATTGCCTGATCGGCTCTCCCACGTTTACTAGTCATTATATTTAGGTATAAATTGGGCTAGAATTCATACAAGGGATAGGAAAAAGTACCAAAAAGGTTTTAGGGCTTTTTAGGTCGTTAACACAATTTTGAGCGCTTCAGTCAAAGGTAAAGCCATGTCATAGGCCTCTAGGCAGCATTAAAGACTTCTATATAATACATGGGTTGGCCTAACCCCTCCTATCAATCCGCACTGAAGCAGCGTGGTGAAGTAGTAGAACTGATTATCCTAAAACTAATAATATATAAGTGATAAAAGGGCGCTGGCCTTCTGGTTCGATGATAAAGGGGGGCGGGGCGCCTTTGAAGTGCAAAATTTCAATAAAAACAAAATTTCGTCCCTTTACGGAGTTTTTAAATTATTGTGCGGCGGTATCTTAAGATAGATTATAATTAATCACAATGCAAACGTTGAACTTTGCGTAAACTGCGGCCGGCACTGTATAGAAATTAATATACATATAATAATTATTATTTTCCTTTTTATTATGAAAATAGCCGGCAAACGAGCTGACGATCCACCTAATGGTAAGTGGCTATCGTCGCCCATGGACATGAGCAACACCAAAGGCATCACTGATGCGTTGCCGGCCAAGAAAGAGAGAAGAAAAAGAAAGAAAGAACTGGCTCTCAAGCCCCCAGCCGGAACATGACGAGTCGCTTGAAGGCTGACTCGTGCTCAAGGGTGGTAGCTATCCAGGCGAACCCATGAAGAAATAATAATAGTAATAATGGTATTAATTAACAATTCAAATCAATATTACCAATACAATCCCTCGAGGGGCCCAACCACCAGTGGGCCGGATTTAGTCGCCTCTTACGACACCCATCCGGCGTGGGATTCTAAGCCGCCCCAATAAGGCTATGAATAGTATCTAGTCTAACATATATGGTTAATAACATATATATGGGTATTGGGTATATAGTTTTATTAGCTTAGCACCATAAATTGTTTTGGGTACAACACGAAGAACACGATAATGCCAATACTCTATATTTTTTTGATTTATATTTTTTATTATAATGGTGTTTTTATTTGGTTATGGCGTACAAAACAACTCTAATACCTACCTAGCCTACCTACATTAATGTGTGAATTAATGAACTATGATATTCACGTTTCATATATGTATGTAAGAATATACCTATATCAGTGTCATAAACAAAGACCAAAATTTCAAAAGGCAGCCATCGTAATCAATAATATTCTCTTCCTACAAACTGATGACTTGTATCGTACCTACCTATTAAAATCTGGGATCCAATTGATAGGAACAAATATTTTCACTAACTATTCACACCCAATGCCTCGCAAATCGCTTTACTTTGAAAGTCTTCATGATCCACACATTCACGCATCAACAAATTACATTTATCTGAATCATATTTTTTTTGTCAATAAATTGCAACCATCTCCATTGTAGCTACTGTAAATACAAAGTTAATTATTTTTAACTTTGTAATAAAATCATACACAGAGAAATATACTTTATTGGCCGTCAACACAACAGGAAGGAAGAATTATCAATATGCAGGATACTTTTCCTCCACCTAGGATCTTTTATTTCCACCCCTGTATATTGTATAGGCTAGGTTGGAGGTATGCTTTCGTATGTCAAGATCATCTCTATAAACCATGTATCAAAAAGCACTTCCAAAATAATAATAATAATAACTTTATTGATTGTAATAAAAGAGACATATCTATAAATATAACCCTGATTATGAAGAAAAGCATGATTTGTGGCCTGGGTGAAGCAAGTACTTTTAGCCGTATTGGGGCGGCTTAGAATACTAACCCCAATCCCACGCTGGAAGGGTGTCATAAAAGGCGACTATATCCAGCCCGCTGGTGGTAGGGCCCTCGGAGGGATCATATTGGTAGTATTGATTTTAATTGTTAATTAATACCATTATTACTATTATTATTTCTCCAGGGGTTCGCCTGGATAACTACCACCCTCGAGCATGAGTCAGCCGCCAAACGACTCGTCGTGTTCCGGCTGGGGGCTTGAGAGCCAGTTCATTCTTTCTTTAAACGCTTTTATTTAGCTTCACTTCGGAGCATCAAATCTTGTAACGTTAATTTGAATGACTTCCCTTTAATGAAAATTGATGAAATTTGGCAGACATGTGTATTTCCGATGACAATACACGAAAATCATATTTTAAACTAATTTTCATTGTTTATTTGTTGTTAAATTAAAAAAAAACGATTTTCAGACTTTAGACGCATAATTCTCTATGTTCTATTTTACGTAGAGACTTGAAATTTTCACAACTTGTAGCTAATTTTATAAACTAAACATTATTGAAATAAAAGCGTTTAAAAAAAAAAATTTTTTTTTTCTAATTTCACTTATTTTCTTCTTTCTTTCTTGGCCGGCAACGCATCAGTGATGCCTTTGGTGTTGCTCATGTTCATGGGCGGTGATAGCCACTTACCATCAGGTGGATCGTCAGCTCGTTTGCTGGCTATTTCCATAAAAAAAAGTACATTAGGATCTTGGAGCCTTCCCATATTCACTGCATTTTGGGCATGTATTTATTAACAGGAAAGGTATATTTGATAGGAATTTTCTCATAAATCTCATAACATATAAATCCAATGAAGGTGGTATAAAAAAAGTAATTGTTGTATTAATATTAATTTTAAGTTAAGTGAAGTAATAGCGTAACATAGCAGCAAAGTTACCTTGAAAGTAATTATTAGATATTTATTATTTTATACAGAGGATTATGATTACATTTAACTTAAAAACAAAAAAATATAGGAAGCACTTTAGAACAGGGAATGACGCCAATTTCGATGAAATTTTTTTTGGGGGGAGAAGGGGGGGTGTACAACACGTTTTTGAATACCGCAATCTACGGAAACTTTTAGTTTTCGAGAAAAAAAATTTTGAAAAAAAAATATCAAGCTAATTTATCAAGCTATTTCGTGGCTATTTCATTGTTTATTAATCATACGTTTATAAAGGATTCGCTCCTGATTACAACGATACCACTCGCAACTCTCAGCGATGCACCATTTCCGAGAAAATGGAAAATAACTTTTCTAACCTCAGTACTAAAATATTGATAATTAAACGCCAGAAATGACAAAAAGGTACATTAAACTGTTTGTATCGGTCACAAATATGTCACTTATCCTTCTTTCGATTTCAGTTGTTTTTCATGGCGAAGGGCTTCGCCTTAGATGTCGACGGAACCCCGCTTCGCGGGGTTCCTTTTTCTCCTAAATAAAATCAGACAACCATAACCTAACCTATCCTTCTTTCGATTTGAGTTCAGTTGTTTTTCATGGCGAGGGGCTTCGCCACAGATGTCGACGGAACCCCGCTTTGCGGGGTTCCTATTTTTCTCCTAAATAAAATCAGACAACCATAACCTAACCTATCCTTCTTTCGATTTGAACTCAGTTGTTTTTTCATGGCGAGTGGCTTCGCCATATATGTCGACGGAACCCCGCTTGGCGGGGTTCCTATTTTTCTTCTAAATAAAATCAGACAACCATAACCTAACCTATCCTTCTTTCGATTTGAATTCAGTTGTTTTTCCTGAGGCAAGCTTTAGTGACCTCGCTTTAGTGACCTCGCTTTAGTGACCTGATGTCTGGGAATCAAAATAATTTGACTTTGATGATAGTTGTTGTATTCAACGAAAATTCTCAAGCGCGATCACAATGATGTTCTCAAACGCGAGTATAGACAATGAATGAATGATGAAATTATTTGACATATTTGACGACTGTCATGGCCGATTTATGACAGCAACTGTCAAAAATTGAAGCTAAATTGACAGATAACCCCTTGAATTGACATAACATTCAAGATGGCTGTTGCATTTTGACGTATTAAGTCATAAATGTAAGCAAATAATTCGGAATAATTTGATATTTTAAAAATTCATATCTCTTAAACTAATAATTTCCGTAAAGTGAAACTTTGGTAATCGACGTTTAGTAATATAATCTACCGAAAAAAAAATATTTGAACCAATTTTTCAACATTCCCTGTTCTAAAGCTGAGCCAAAATATAATTGGTTATAACTATTAAATCAATTAACAAACAGAGGATGCTTGTTAACATTAAATGTATATTTTCATATAAACCACTTTCATTATGTGTGCTTTTGTTTGCTAACTATTGTTATATTTTATTATTGCGTACATTATTTGACGCCTGCCAATCTGTACATGTTTGTTTTGTATGATTAACATAGCGATTGTTAAACGGAACCGGCAATTCGGGGCCAAGTTATCTGTTAGCGATTAAATTGGAACCGCGATGAAATGTAAGTTGAACAAAACTTTTGTATTGACGCGATGAATCGTTAACCCTAACAAACATTGGAGAGAGAGAGAGTGATAGTCACACAATCACGCAAAACCGAGGCAAGATCACAGCCGATTCATAACTGAAACATTACTCCGCGATAACAAACAAACACCAAATAAACACTGCTCTCACCTTGGGATGCAGTTAGAAGGCGTCCTGTCCACTTCCCAGGCGGCAAAAAGTTTCATGGGAACAGGTTTCGATGCATTAGTCATCTTTTCGGATTTATTTTTCTCGGTCATTTTAAATCAGCACCAAACACACTGGTCACAACTTCACTGCACTGCACTTGAGACGGTTTCGGCTCGCATTGTTATTTCATCACTAAACATAACACTGGAATCATTTTTATTGGGCCGTAACACGAAAAACGATACCGACCGCGACGTGAATAACTGAATACAACAATACTCAATTCACTATCATATCAACGCGCTGCGCTGAGAATTATCGGCAGCAGCCGTGTAGGTACGGCGAAAGAAGCGTTCGATACATTTGACAGATAACAAACCAATGTTGCTGTTTACAAAGTTCAAATCTCCTTTGTTTGGCAAGCAGATACAATGACTTACATACATTCTTTCATTATAATTTTACAAAATAATATGGAATATTTATCTCCATGCTAGCTCACTTTAATAAATATGTGCTGGGAAAAAATATGAAAGTTTTTTTTGTTGTGAAAACTACTTTAGGCACCTTAGATATTTTTGAGATGGGATGAAACCATACAGTTCGCGACCGGTCAGATTTTAATCGACACCTATCTGTGGCGCCATATCTGAGAGAGAACTATAGTTACTTAATTTACAGCTCGTATTAATATCAAGATTGTACCCAAAATAAAATTGGGAAATGGGCAGGATGATGATGATTAATATCAAGATTGTAGTAAAGTATATTATGTACTTTACAAGGCGTTGACATCCATTCACTAAAAATGTAATGAATAAAAAACACTTCATTTAAAAGTATTTCCTGCACAGTAAAATATTTCCTGACGATTCAAAAAATAAACACGTTTTCACGTTCAAGTTTTCACTACTGTCGCCACTTACCTTACCTTACCGTACCTTATTCTTCTTTTTTAATAATCATGTATATTTTACTTTAAGAATTAATGTTTAAATTAAAATACAGTATATAAATTTAAATGTATGTAAAAATAGGTTAAGCATAAAAAGTCGGCCATTTCATTGGCTTATTACGGTTAACATAATTAAGAAAAGTTAACTATGTTTTACTATTTGTACACACAATGAAATGCCTTGAATATGGTAAAGATATAAAATTATGTTTATGGCAACATTTGTACTTATGGAGAAGTGACAGTGTCAAATTGACATTTTAATATCAAATACGTTCAGAAATAAGGAACCATAGATCCATGGATATATTAATCTAACTGGATAAGATAAGTAACGTTGTAGATGTACCCGTGGACACATCCATGCATAGATCTAAATCTATATAAGAAACATAATTTCGTAATTTCGCAAAAACAGATAACGCAAAATCTGCATACGTGGTAAAACAGATAAAAGTACAATGCGTTAATTTTCATATTCTTATTTATTGTCCATGTATTTTTAATATATTTCATTATATACGAACATAATACAATCTAATGCGGGCTGTGGCCACTGGCATTTAGGACAATAGACCTCAAATGTAATGGTATGAAAAAATCCCGTGGAATAAATTCAAAAACTTTTTTTTTCTGCGGTACTTGTATGAGAAGTTGTTAACGCTTATTTTGGGTACCATTCATAATAAAACTTTATAAACATAATAAAATTTTACTCCAGAGAGCATTCTTATATGACCAATTTAGGAGAAAACATATCAAAGTTCTAATTTCATATAGACTCTAGAGTACTGGGATTGCTTGTACTATGTGATCAATGTGATGTTTTGAATGTAAACATTGAAAAAATTATAAATTAGTTTTTAAACAAAACAGTAAAAAGCGCTCCCTGAAAAGTTTTCATTTTGCAATTACGCCCCTATTCTCAGGATATTTAAATTTTAGCTTTTTTCACTTCTTCTCTGTGTAAACTTTAACGATACAAAACCTGAGACTCCTACGCCTACGTGCATTCATTATTCTTAATGAGGTGTACAAAGGTTTTCCCATCTTGTACTTATATTAAATTTTCTTAGAAAACTGATGACTTAATGATAAGTCGTAATGATAAAGACAGTAACAACAGATTATAATCCGTATTTGTTACTCATAAACGGAACAACATAATTAAGAACTGAAACACACATGAAAGTTAAAATTATTTTATTTTAAAAACATAAAAACGTAACTACAACTTTATAAATGCCGATATATTTAAAAAATATTACATTACAGGGTAATTAACGTACTACAATTTCACTACAGCAAAGGCTCCAATAAATGGAATGGCACAAAAATTCATAAAACATTCAGAAGTTATTTAAAAACAAAATCATCGTAATGACTTACATAAAATTACATGAACAACATGCGACACATTTTGTTTAAATACATTATTCTTAATATAATGGAATGAAACATTAAATAGGTATACCTACAAGCTACAGATACAAAGAATTCATTAATCAATCACACTATGTTTCCCATATTCAAATTACTTCAAGTATAAAATAACACACATTACAAACCTCTGAATAACTACTTAAATCCTAATAAATAATACATCCACCCCATAATACCAATAATAACAATAACAATTTAAATTAATAATTGCTCAACTAAACATTTAAAAAAACCAACATCAAACAGCTCAAAATACTCGTCAGACCTCGCTCAAATTTAAATGGAACCAGATGACAAGCACTAGCTTTCGAATATAAAAAAAAAACATGAAAATTGGTACACCCAGTAAGAAGTTATGAGGTATACATATAAAAAATCACAGAAAAAATACAGTCAAATGAGAACCTGCTTTTTTTGAAGTTGGTTAAAAACGAAACCTTAACCATAGACATAGTCCATAGACAACGAAAATGAAAAATATAAAAATAATTTTGTTTAAATTTAATTGTTGTGTTAAAGGGAGATTAAAAGCTATTCGTAATTCTTATCACAAATACCTGACATTACTAAAAATCTATGAAAATTAAGTACATACAATGAGGCATAAAAAAGGTGCAACTTAATCAAACTCCACTAGTACAGTGTACCATAATTTAAAATTACAATAATATATAATTGGTAACATATAAGTGGTAGTTATAAAAAAATCGTGTTTTGCTTAATTATAAAAAAGGTGTACATGTAAAATGTAATGATTAAATAAAAAAGTACAATATGGCCATTGAAGTACTATTACTAGCGTATAGAACAGACACCAGGTTTTATTTAGGCTTTTTACATTTGACCAGTGACGCGGTCGTCATAGTAATGAATGAATATAAAGAAGAATGTTGACAGAAGAAGAATTCAATTTTATTTTTATTTCATTACAATTTAAGAACATTTATAGTAATGATCAAAAAAGCCTGGTGTTACGTAATTTTTTTTTTCGTATTAACACTAAGACACAAAACCCTTAATAATTTATCCCGCCTTTGTACCCAAATGTCCGGCCAAACTGGCTGGTCTGTCTGGCTATTAGGTTTGACAACCTAGCAACCCTAAATTGTGTGTATGTTTTAATAAACTTATTTATTTCTGAACCCATCATTTCAATTAATTCATCATTACTCGGTGTCATGTTGCAAGCAATGTATCCAGGGTAGTTCTTATTCAAAATAATATTGTTATTTTATTAACATCCTTTTGACTAGATCATTGTAGTTACACCAAAGAAATTGTGTGCACAAGACTGTATATTTACGTGTTACTTAATGGTTTACACTAGATCTCATTTTATACCTAAAAATATTCTTTATCGTCATAAAAATGTATTGAGTTTTATTAAAAAAAAAACTAATTGGACCTTTAACATCCATGTAAAAAATTTTTACTGTCGCACACACGTAATTATAATAGGTACAACTATAGTGTTTGCATGGAATATTATAAATATATTTGTGCAGTTGGAATCTGAAACTGGGCCATCTTCAACTATACGTACCTAAAAACAAAATACCATCACTTTAATAAACACATACATACATACTTTGATTTGAAATTAGCAAATAGGCACTTACACAGAGTAATTAAAGCCACTATTAAGTTTTACTCACGTAAGTAACTTACCGTAAAGCCAGTGTAAACCATTGAAGTACTATTACTAGCGTATAGAACAGACACCCCGAACACCATGTATGTCTCAATGCATTGGAGCCACGTAGCTTCAATCTTCAATGGTTTCCTTCGATTTTGAAAGGAGAACGGGGGCTCAATTTTGAAATTCAAACCTCTCGGGCGGGACACACATTTTGTTCGAGATGTCTGTTCTATGTCATTATACTTCAATGGTGTAAACACACGTTGTGAGTAGTTTAGCGAAATTTCTTAACACTTCTGTATAGCTGTATACTTCGAAAAGTTTCTTAAGTAAATACGGAAGCATTTGTAAGTTGCAGCACATGGCCACAAGTATTAAGAACACAGACACAAGTATTAAACTACGATAAGCTACTCACAAAGCGTGTTTACATTTGTAATAGGGTATTTTACTCCTTGAGAGAGAAAAATCTAAAAACATACAGATAACATTGTTTAGGTTTGTTTTAATAAGCAGTCGGAATAACATATTTCAGTGGACAAAATGATAAAAATTTTTTTAATTCATTTCAACGTTTTCTATTTCTTATCTGTTGTTAAAGCGAAACGAAAGCCGCCATTTTATGACGTCACGCGGTTATAAACTGTCAGTCTGTCAACATTTTGTCATCGTCATGTCACTCATGTGAACAGTGGGCTTAGTGCGAGTTTTACGTGACATAACGGGCTCGCTAACGTAAGTGCGAGTCAGCTATGCTATTGGCTACCGATTTGGCGGCAGTGAAAATAATTTAAAATGCATCGGTAGCCAATAGCATAGCTGACTCGCATTTACGTTAGCGAGCCCGTTATGTCACGTAAAACTCGCACCAAGCCCACTGTTCACATGAGTCAGAGTCCGACTTCTGTGGGCTTAGCCCTTAGTGCGAGATTTACTTGACATAATGGGCTCACTAACGTAAAGCTGCGAGTTGGCTATGCTATTGGCTACCGATGCATTTCTTTTTACTACCGCTAGATCGGTTAGCGAGCCCGTTATGTCACGTAAAACTCGCACTAAGCCCACTGAGTCAGAGTGTCATTTTTAGATAGGATGACCTGTGGCGTTTTCATCATCAAATTACGTTCGAAAATTTAAAATGTAAAATTCACATACATTTTAAAAGCCCTTATAGATTGAACATAAAATTCATAATTTTTTTAGTGCTTTAAAATACCTTACGATTTAATTAAGATTTCAAAAAAGGGTGAAAATATACCCTAATGCACGGTAAGTTAATTAGGCAAGTTACTTACGTGAGTAAAACTTCTAAGTAGTGGGTGACGGGTGCTCACTTGGCGACTTCTTGTGGGCAGTCAGGCTGCGCCGAGGGGTGCGCGGCGCGGAACGCCGGGTGGTTCTCCAGCTCACGGTCGATGCGCAGGATGATGGGGAACGGACGCAGGTCCACGTGGAATCTGGAGACAACGTATTGTTACTACATGCTGGATAAAATTGCTCTCTCTTAAGAATCTCTTAAGACAGTAATCAAGATGAAGTCATCTACATTAAAAATGTTCTACAATCATTGTTTTTTTTTAACACAGTCATTGATTTATTTACTAATTCATTGTCCATTTATCGGAGGATTGGAAGCAGTAAAATGTATGTTAAATAGTCGTTTTCTCCAGGACTAGAATTTAGGAGGAAGCCACAGCGTACGACAACTCAAAGAAGGATTAATATATTAAAAAAAAACATCTCAAATAAACTCCCGTCATTGAATATTAAATCAGATGACACACCTAACAAGGCATACTCGACAGTTTTTAATTTAATAAAATGTGAATTTAATAATAATTTCAAACAAAAACATATTGAGTATGATAATACTAAAACAAAATTCAGTGACTGGGCCACACCAGGAATATATAAAAGTAGAATAAAGCTTTTTGAATTGTACG
The DNA here is from genome assembly GCA_963932265.1 of Thymelicus lineola. NCBI lineage: Eukaryota > Metazoa > Arthropoda > Insecta > Lepidoptera > Hesperiidae > Thymelicus > Thymelicus lineola. The sequence goes on along the minus strand of OZ010699.1, from coordinate 3,162,559 downwards.
CAGAAAAATCAACTTCTACAGATCCGGAATTTATAAATCGTGTTAGAATGTATTCTAAAACTTTTAAATTAGTCTGTGCTAAAGCGAAATCTATCTACATTGCTGATAAAATAAAAAATTCTTCAAACAAAATTAAAGCAACCTGGAATGTTATTAATAAAGAAACAGGCAAAATAAAATCAAATAAGCATAGTTTTTCGCTAAAAATTAATAATGTTAATGTCACTTCTGATAGCGCGATTGCCGCCGCATTCGAGGAATTTTTTTCGAACATACCGCATGTGATAACAAAAAACTTAAATGCATGCCCCCAACTAGCTATGACCATCTTAGAATCATGTGTTGATAAAAGTACCAACTCATTTAACTTTAAACCCGTGACTTGTAATCAAATTATACAAAGTTTCAATTCGATAAATATTAAAAAGTCAAGTGATATCTGGGGTCTTTCTACAGTTGTAGTTAAATCAATAATCAACTCAATTGCCCCCCATTTAAGTTTAATTTTTAATAAATGTGTTGAAGATGCTATTTTTCCCAATCTTATGAAACATGGGAAAATAATACCGCTTTTTAAAGCTGGTGATAAAAGCGACCCTACAAATTTTAGACCAATATCCATCTTACCAGCCCTCAGTAAAATTTTCGAAAAAATTATCTACAACCAACTACTATCGCATTTTTCTACAAACAAATTATTTCATATTAATCAATTTGGTTTTTCAAAAGGTAAAAACACCACTGATGCAGGCATCGCACTTCTTAAACACATTTTTAATGCTTGGGAGGATAAGCATGATGCTATCGGTATATTCTGTGACCTCTCAAAGGCATTCGATTGCGTTGATCATAATATATTAATAGACAAACTTAGGCATTATGGTGTCTCAACACAATCAGTTAGTCTTATAAAATCTTATTTATCTGAACGTAGTCAAAAAGTAGTTATTAATGGAATAGAGTCACCTGGAGCGCACATAACATTGGGTGTGCCCCAAGGATCAATATTAGGACCACTGCTATTTTTAATATATATCAATGATCTTCCTTATTTCACTAAGGACATGTGTGAAACGGTATTGTTTGCTGACGATACATCTTTAATTTTTAAAGTAGATAGGAGGAAAAAATGTTATGACGACGTAAATAATACTGTTTCTCAAGTATTACACTGGTTTACATGTAATAATTTGTTGTTAAACGCGAAAAAAACTAAATGTGTCAGATTTGCCTTACCCAATGTGAAACAAATCCCAGCTAAAATTGTCATAAATAAGGAAGTATTAGAACTAGTAAATTCTACTACATTTCTCGGCATTACCATAGACTCTCGACTACAATGGGGTCCTCATATTGAAGCCTTGTCAGGGAGGCTCAGTTCCGCTGCTTACGCTGTTAAGAAAGTAAGGCTCTTGACTGATGTAGAAACAGCAAGATTAGTTTATTACAGCTACTTTCATAGTATAATGTCCTACGGTCTATTGTTGTGGGGCTCAGCTGCAGATATTGAGTCAATCTTTGTATTACAGAAAAGAGCAGTTCGCGCTATTTACAACCTCAGGCCTAGGGACTCTCTTAGAGAACTCTTTAAAGAAATCAATATACTAACTGTTATTTCACAATACATTTTGGAAAATATTATGTATGTTAAAAAATACTCCGATACATTTCTTAAAAAGAGTGATGTTCACAATATTAACACAAGAAACAAGGCTAGACTGATTGTGCCTAGTTTTAGACTCAGAAAAACTAGTGGCTCGTTCATGGGTAGATGTGTGAAAATCTATAATAAAATCCCGTTAGAATTAACAGAAATGCCATACTGTAAATTTAAAACTCATGTAAAAGGTATTCTCATGAAGAAAGCATATTACAAAGTTGATGAGTATTTAAATGACAAGACTGCTTGGACATGAGTTTTTTTTTTTTTTTATATCAAATATAGCAATAAGTAGTATTAAGTGCTGTCTGTAACTGTGAGTAGGAAAAAAATAATCCCGGGAGTTTCTTGCCGCTTCTTCTCCCGGTACCACTCACGGTAGGGATTTGTTGAAGCGATGGCGTTGAGTGACTTTCGAAAAGTGTTTGTAACAAACCTACTTCGAATAAAACTTATTTCATTTCATTTATTTCATTTCATTTCAGCGTTAATTGACTTGACAAAATGTCGTCTATTACTACCAAGATTTACTCAAGAAATTTTAATATTATGCCAACATTATTATGCGCGACGTACATGCAGCATTGCATGCTGAATTGACGCGCTTGTTTGATGGTCCATCGGACTCTAAGAACCGCTTTACGTAAACCGTACAATATGATGATGCTGCACAATGGACAGTCATGCAAGCCTTAATAGTAAGAGGTCTCCTGCTGTCTACGTAAATACATGCCATGCTGCATGATCATCTAGGGACCGCATTAAACACTAGATTGTAACAGAAAATCGGCTCACCTTCTAGCATTAAAAACTTGTGGTACCAAACAGCAGTCAGCCAATGTGATCTCATCACCGACGCAGTACTTCCCAGCGCAACCCGAGAGAAGTTTCTCCACAGCCCTGAAACCCCTCATAATCCAATGCTGCGCCCACTCTTTCTTCTTCTCTTCGCCCACGTAGATAAGAACTATGAGGTTTTGAAGAGGTTGGATGCCGGATGATATCACCTGCAATTCAAATTGAAAATTCTTCACGAATGTGGATAATTTATCTCTTAATCTAAAATGTTATGTTATGCACTTCAAATAATCATTAGTTGTTACAGTGCTATTGTTTTTAGTACCTCCAGTTAATAAAAATGAATGAGTCAAGTACTGTGATTGCTATTGACAATTATTTTGAGCACTTGGCACTTGGGAGGGCACTTAAAGCTGTTTGTGGTTTGTTATAAGACAACGCCATGTCTTATTCCGACATTTTATTCGGATTATTGCAATGGTCTGCTAACGCCTCTACCACCAATCTCTGATACAGTATGGTGGTGTATGTTGTAAGCCTCTTTAATTATGAGAGACCCTTGCTTCACAATGGTCAATTAAGCAGTTGAAACTAGCCAAATGTAAAATATTAAATTAATGATAGATAACTTTTCTTATTTGAAGACCTTTTCTTATTTGAAGTAGATTAATAAACGTGTTTTATATTAACTTGAACAAGTTGAACAAGACTAGATATGCAAAATTAAACATGTTTATAAATTCTTAACTATTGATTGCTATCTTTAGCATTAATTTGAATAAAGCTACAATTTGTACTACAAACTTCCATGCTGCGTTCTAATACCATCATATTATTATGTTTGATATTAAGATAGCAAATTGAAATCGGAGGAAAGCACTGCAGAATATATTATATGTTTATCTTAATTAGCAATTAGCATGTTCTCCAATCAATGTAATTTTCACTGAACTTATATTTTAATCGTAAAGTAATTTAATTTCAAGTATTTTGAAAGTTTTTTGCTTAATCTAATTATATACCAGTACCTAATTATTATTTCACTTCTGCTACTTCCGTAAAGCTTTTTATTGAAATACCCATAAGGTAATAAAAACCTTCTTAAATAAAAAAATAAACATCTTATGAAGAACCCTATTTTAAACCTATCAAAGATATATTGTTAAAACTGAGACCTAAGATGCACAATGCTTATTTGTAAGAATACCTGGAAATAAACCTTCTTGAATAAATCACAAATAGTACCTATAAAATAACTGTTTTTGAAAATTGCTGAATATTATATTTTTTTTTCTGAATTATATCCCAAACACAGAAGACCTTTTATAACTTATTTAGTTTATTTGGTTTTATGAAAATTTCCACAAATATTTAATTAAATGAATTGTCATTATTCAATTGTTACCTCACAAATCTCTCGGACTTTTGCTCGTTTGAAACAGTCTTGAGGCATGAGTGGTCTTTGAGGTCTAGTTTCTTCTAGATAATGCATGATGCTCAACGATTCAACGAATGTGTGACCATCTGTAATAATTTAAAATACAAATTAATATATAATATGGAACACTAAACAATATAAAGAAAGATTGACATTTTAAATAAATTTAATGCATGAATTTAAATTATTAAACAAGGCAATCATAATGCCAGCAGATTTACTATAAGTAACAGAATAAGCAATAGAAAAAAGTATTAGACTACTCCCTAAAATTCCTTGTTTGTTAGTGAAAACAATAATACTTTTTATAAAATTACCAATGCAGAGTGAAGGAACTTGCTCCATAGGGTTAACTTCCCGGTACTCATTGCAATGCTGTTCTCCACCCCCTTTGATGAGGCTCACAGCTTTGATGTCATATGGTATCTCTTTGAGGTTCAGGGCTATTCTCACTCGCCAAGAGCATGAGCTTCGCCAGTAAGAATATAATACTGGCTGGAAAATAGAAAATAAAATATTTAAATTTGGAAAAATAATGCAAGCTGCAGCATTAAAAGTTGTTGTTCTTAATTTTATTATTAATGAACTGTTTTACCTTTTCCTCGATTATATCACCCATGATTTAAATTAAGAGTACGCTTAGTATAATTTTTTATTTGTCTAAAAATGCGTCGTTCTCTAGTAAGTGCCACAATAATCAGGTATCATTGGTCGGCATGTTGTCTTTAAATAGACTTATCTTATCAGGTTCGACCAGTATGCAAATGTATAGTAGTTTGTTAACTTATCTTTTATACTCGCTATATCTTTACTTACCTTGCCCATGCCGGAACAATTTCCGTTGTATTTCGAGTAGTAACTAATTTTGACGGTGTTTATTAGTCGCGTTTCTTAAAAAATAACTATTTACGGCGTCTGAACCTATACGCCAATGTTAGTAAACAAAGAAATACTTGTGTAGTTTTCAGGACACTGTAGCTGTAAACCTAATCTGTTAAGAAAAAAAACACCATACGTTTTCAAATATAGCAGTAAGAGTTTAAAAATAATTAAATCTTATTGAATTTAGTACTTTCGAATATGGCTATATTATTGTTATGTTGATAAAATAAGTACCTACTGAGTAGGTAGTTCCTACTCTAGGGATGCACGAAAATGTACTCTGTGATGCACGATATACATCGATGTTCGATGTAACACTCGATGTAAAGTATGGATACATCGATTCAATCCAATGTTTTTTTTAATACGTCAACATCGAGTAAGCATCGATGTTTTTTATTCGATGCTTTGAAGAGGAAAATTTTATTTTTTAACCCTAAAACAGCGCCATTTGGCAAGTATTTAAAAGCGTTTCCTTAGTTTTTGGACATCAAATTCACTGCCCATAATCTTTTTTTTTAGTCTCACCCAACGCTAGTAAGAATAAAAACAATCGATTTATGGAAAGCATCGATGTATTTTTTGAAACATCGATATAATATCGGTGCCACTATGCGATGCATTGCATCGAAAAAAGCATCGATGTTTTTTTTAATGTCCATCCCTAAGACACAGCAAATTAAAAGTTTGAAAAGGGCCAGAGAGTAGTAAAATTATACTTAGTATGTACTTAGTGATTAAGTAGTAAGTACTCTGTGTCATACTTGAAATCTAAAATCACAGACATATAAACATAATGTCTGTGCTTAAAATAACGTCAACGTTATTTATTATGAACTTTGGATTCGATATTTATGCATTAAACTTAAGGCCTGATTTAGAGTCTGAATTTCAGAGAGGACGCTTTGGAACTACAAGTATAGTAATCTGTGGGCAGGAGGATGATGATTATGAGAATCAGCATGAGATTCTGGTATTGATAAATGGTACCCGTACATCTATCGACTGGGGTGGAGTAGAGCCTGGAGTTTGTGCTGGACCTGGAGGGCGAAGAGGAGAAGATGCCCATTGTTTATAGGAACCTGCAGGGAGCTGGAGCTGGAGCAACAATTATTAGAAGTTTATAATATAAGTTTGGAGCGGTAATTACTCTATGGGCTTAAGGATGTATAGATGGAATTTCTTTTACCTCAAAAAAAAGTTTAGTGTCTGACTGTCATGTTGAATGTCAATGTCATCGTATGATCGTATGTGAATGTCAACAGTCAACTTTGCATGACATTGACAATTAACTTGTCACTGATTGAGTTGAAGAGTTTTGGAGATAATTTTATTTATTAAACCTAATAATAATGAATTTTACTCAAAACGATTGATTTATATCATTTTACATTTAAATCATAATTTGTTTATAATACTTCGATATGGGTAAAGACAAAAAGAAAAAGGGTACTAAGGCAAACGTTTTCAAGGTGGCTGGAGCTAAAAGTTTGAAGAAAACTAAAGCTAAAGCAGTTAATCTAGGATTAAAAAACGTGAGTTTTAAAGTACTGTTAAGCTTTGAAAATATAACAAGTATAATATATACAACATGTATAATTCTTGACAAAAAATAACCGACTTCAAAATTAGGGATAACTCAAAAACTACTCGTCAGATCTCGCTCAAAAGGTGGGACTACATGACAAGCCTTCGATTTAAAAAAGAATCATCAAAATCGGTTCACCCAGTCGAAAGTTCTGAGGTAACAAACATAAAAAATACAGAATTGAATAACTCCTGCTTTTTTGAAGTCGGTTAAAAATATAAAAATGTATGAATCACTATTTCCTTTGGTTACGGTATCACGCGTGAGCGGCTGGACATATTTCGCTTATTCTGTTTTTGTATGTTATTGTCAGGTTCATATTAAAAAAATTAAGAAAGTAGTGCAGAAAATTAGAAAATTTAGGAAAACAATGACCATATTTACTTTTCTAATGTAAGCTAAGCAACATATTTTTTTAATTTTATAACTTTCGGGAGAGAGAGAAGGAGAGCAAGAGAGAGAGGAATTGTTAGGAGGTACTAAATTCGGCGAGTCGCCTTTTTTATAATAAAAATAAATACTGCTGTAAGCTAGACCATCTAACCATTCCAACACAGAACATGAGAAAATTAGGACTCTACAATAAGTATGAACAATGTTGTTGTAGAAAATCTATATTAAATATTTTTTGTAAAGAGCCTACACGCAACCTGATAATCAGTAGTCAACATTGCCCTGGATATCTGTGACTGCAAAGAAGAGGACGCATGTCCGACATAATGAAGTTAAATTTGATGAATAAATTGCAAGGAGGACAAAAAGAAAACTTATGTATTTCATTATAATCTTAATAAAACATTTCAATAGGAGCACATATTGTTGAATAGAATGATATAATAAATATTGAAATATTACAGAGCAAAAAGGGTTATTCTAAATTCAAAGACTGTTTAGGTTTGTGTCAATATCTTAACAAAATTCGCAGTTGAATTTAGGTTTGTGTTTCCTAGGCTTGTAAAAATGAGGATCTGGATTAAACTGGCTGGTTGAGAGCTAGCAACATGCAATAGGAAGGAACATACCTTATAGCCTTGTCCGTTCTTTAGCAGGGTGTGGTACTAACAGGGGAAATTAGTTTGGACTCTTCTGGATATAACCTTTTACATTCCGAAGTGTCCTAAAAGTTGCCAGCTGGGTTAATTACATATCAAATGTGCCGCAAATCAATTGCCATCCAGATCATGGTTCAATATGATAGATATCAAGTATCGGTATTAACCCTACCATTGTGATGCATTTGGTTTATTTTTTATTAGATAAGTATAAGGTAAATGTGATAACAGTAAATTGACACATACATGTAATTATGAAACTAAATATTAGGAAAATATTGAAGTGTGTGAACAAACTGATTAGCTGTACCAAATTGATTTCTACCGATATTCTAAGAATAATATTTTCAATGCAATCATTTCAGCAGAGTTGTCTAAATTCTCATTAAGTTTTGTAACAGTTATCATTTGTTTTCCAGATCAAGCAAAAAGTTGCTGAGATAGACAAGCAACTCGTAGAAATAAAGAGTGACCCAAAATCAAAGAATTCTGAGAAGCAGCAAATAAAACCACCTGAGAAAAGACCAGATAAAAAGGTGACAAAGGAAGAAGTAGCAAAAGCAGCAGAGGATATGGTCAAAATGGATTTATAGTACTTATAAGTATACTTCTAAATATAGTATGTTAAGCATAATTTGCATTTCAATTACTGATTCTATTAGAGGTTTTCTTCCACTATATCTGTCATATAATAACTAAGCTGTAAAAATATTATAATAGTAGTTTTTAATCGCCTATTCTTTAGTACATTGGACCATATGCTACTGGGATGTTTCAAGATATAGTGCAACAATGTCACCTGATAGTAAGTGGAGCGGAAGTCAAAGATGGTGACGTAATAACTCCACCTATTCATTCTTTTGTTGATTCCCACATCATAGTCAGGGCTGGAATACCATCACAGGCAAGCTATTCCACTGATTTGTGGTACACACATAATATGACAAGGCTAGGCACCACACTTCACTGTTTCTTTGCACTGCATCAGAGAAGCCTGTAGTGTTGTAAATGTCCATGATTTGTTTGTTTGTTATCAACTATTATCACAAGAAAACAATTGCCAAATTGCGTGTCAAATATTTATGGTAGTAGTGCCGACAAAAGATTCAAATTAATGTGTCGTAGTCAAAATTTCTCCTTGCTTCAATATACTCCAACCTAACCTAACATAAACATGTTTATTGACACACAAGCTTCCTCCAAGTAAGTTTTAATAAAAGTATAGGTATTCAAATAAAAAACGTTTTTGTTAATTTGTCTTTTTATTGTTAAATTTAACAAAATATAACATTATTGAAAACTTAATACTTACATTAAAAAGAATTAACAATGTTTAGTTTAACAATGTTAACGGTGGTAGTGTCACTTTTAGTAAAATATAGAAGCCTATTCCATTCTCTCTTCGTTACGTAATTTGATTACGCAAATGAAAGTTATAGGAAAATAGAAACAAAACAACGAAAACCACCAAATGCCTATTGCATCACTCACGTATTTGAAGCACGCGAATAATGAATAGTTGTACCCGAACTCATAGTTAAAACATCAAAAAGAAAATGCAGCGCTATGAAAATACCCAGCTCTTTATATTTTACAAAAATGTTTATTTTGGTTTTTTATTCTTCGTCGGTGACATCAGGTTCCGCCTGTTCGTCATCGCTGACTTCTGCCTCGTCAGCTTCAGCTGTGTCTTGACCATCAACTTGAGGGCTTTCTGGTTCTTCTACGATTGGTTCTGCTGGCGCTTCGCTGTAATTGCAAACACACTTATTATAGGGCTGTATTTCAACATCTCAAACCATATCTTGCGATCGCAGAGCTTTCTCAATTAGAGTCTATTCATAATACAGACTGTATTGCCTAACATTCTCGATTATTATAATCAGGAACTTTAGTTACCATGATAATGAGTGACATGTAGTGAAAATTTAGGATTGGGCTCATGGCTCCGGCAACTGCCTTCAAGTTCTAGATCGAGATCACGATTTTCGAAGATCGAAGATTTTCGTGAGGAGGTGGTTAGGTCTTCTTACCGTCTTACCTTTCCGGCTGAAGAAATGTTCTCTAGGAATCAACTGTGAAGTACCTATCAAAGTGCCTACTTTTTTAATGTGTTTTGGTTCCAGTAAGAGAAAGCTAGTTAAAAATAACGTTCCCTGCTTGCCGCCTTCGGCCAATCTTTAGTGGCGACACGGATTGAAATACAAAGCAGTGATCATTTACCATTGAAAACAATTCCATGAAAAGTGTTTTATATTAACGTTTCATTAGCAATCTGTGTAACGATATCTGGCTTCAACCCATTAATGGTCCACTAGTGAGCACAGCACACCATGAGCATACTACACCACGATGCTCTATTTCGGATTGATGATATATCTATTTATGTAGTATTATCGTAATTCGTAACCCTAATATTTACCTAGATTCTCCATCAGCAACATTGTCTGCAGCGGAGCTGCTGTGGGAAAGCCCCTCAAGACGGGCGGCGGCCAATTCCGATTCTTGCCTGGCAATCTCCGCCAATTCTGCAGCCTGCATTTTTTTAATATTTATTAAGTTATTTTCTGAAAGTATTATTGTATAATAATGATGGATGACATTTTTCTAGCTTTCCAATATTATATGTAGAATTCAACGATATGTTCAACTAGTCAGGTGATGTTGTATGCAAGAGTTACTATAACATATTTTACCTGTCGTGCTAATTCTGCTTCCCGTTCTTCCTGGGCCTGTCTTTCCAACTCTTGTAATTTAGCTAGTTCCTCTTGTCTTATTTGTTCTGCCAGTCGCTCTTCTTCTAATCTTGCTTCTTCAGCTAATCTGGCTTCTTCGGCTAGTCTAGTTTCTTCAGCTAATCTTGCTTCTTCAGCTAATCTAGCTTCTTCTGCTAATCTAGCTTCCTCAGCCAATCGGGCTTCTTCTGCGAGTCGAGCTTCTTCGGCCAATCTTTGCTCTTCTAACCTTGCTTCCTCAGCTGCGCGAGCTTCTTCTGCAAGTCGGGCTTCTTCGGCTAGTCTAGCCTCTTCTTCTGCCCTTCTTGCTTCTTCTTCAGCCTTACGCCTAGCTTCTTCGAGTCTGCGGGACTCTTCTTCAGCCCTCTTCTTTTCCGCTGCTTCGCGTTCAGCCTGAGAAAGATAATAAATAGTTATTTTAAGAATAATTTACTAAAATAAGTATCTAATCATTTACTGAAATATAAAATAATGGTTGCGTTTGCAACGGAAAATGTTATTCTGCATTTATTTTATTTTAAAATTATTACCTGAGCCTTGCGTTCTGCTTCACGTTTTGCTTCCTCCTTCAGAGCCCTGAAATGTAGTTACGCTTCAATAAGTTTGCTCTTAAAGACGTGCACCTACAGGGTGTCCAGCAACTAACTAGCGATAATTTAAGGGCATTAAATATACCTAAGTTTACCGACAGAAATACCCACGTTTGGGTTAGACCCCCCTCTTCCTTTTGGAATAGCCGCCATTTTTTTTTTAATTATGTTAGACGACTGAGACTTCGATTTCTCTGGATTTAAAGGTCCTATAGATCTGAGAAATTTATTTTTTGAACGGTAACGATATCAAAATCATTGCTCTAAGTTGCCAGACTGGTGAGTTATTGTTGTTTGCATATGAGCCTTACGCGAATGTCCATACTCCTTGCGAAGCTACGTGCTACATTGAAAAAAAATTAAGACCCCCCACATGTGGGTATTTTTGTCGATAAAATGCGATGTATTTCATGCCCTTAAATTATCGCTACTTAGTTGTAGGACACACTGTGTGCCTGTGTGCGGTTAATTCTTTTTTTAGCGTAGTTTCGTAGTGACTTACTTTTCTTCAGCGGCGCGAGCTTCGGCTTGTCTCTTCTTTTTGATCTCGGCCAAATCGGCGGCTGGAGCGAGAACGGGCTCGGCGGTGGTGGCGCGGAACCTGGCCGCGCGTTCAGCCTTCGCGGCCTTCAGCTCCAGTGCAGGATCTTCCATCAGCTGCGGTGACCCGAACTTGCGGCTAGGTCTCCACGGCAACAGTTGCACTGCACCGCGCCCAATGAAACGGTCGCGTAGCACCAATGATCATTGGGGAAATGTTATCTGTTATTTTGCTGTGACCTAATACGTGACCAAGATTTTGATGATGGTATCGATGGACATGGGGATAGTTAGGATTGCAATAGCACACCGCTGAAGACGTGGCCTTTTTACATGAATGTTATGGGAAGTGACCTGGAATCTGAACTTAAGTGAGGTCTGAATGATCATTCCGCTGCTCGTCCCAACCATGTTGCAGTGAAGCTTAGAGTAATAATATATACTATAGAGCGCGAGTATTACACAAACGGCATCGTACGCATCGTAGGCAGATGATCTATAGATACGTATATCGATGCGTGTATGACATATAGGGATGTATCAATTACGTGCCGATCGGCAACGAGGTATCGATAAGTTATTTCGATAAGTTATCTTATTTCCTACTATTAAACGAGATTTTTTTGTATAAATATGTATGTTTATTTGTATATTTGTTTCTAATCACTTTCTCGATAACAGTACTAACGATTTCGATTTTGCAATGTAATGGTTTACGAGGGCAACTAACCGATCTAGCTAGGTCTCATATCTGGGAAAATTCGTTTTCTCTATTTTCACATAAGCAAGCTCATTTGCCCAGGTACTTATTACACCATTTGTTGTACTACAGTACATTAGTTATACCAATGGCACCCACAATACCAGATTCTCCTAGTGGTGGGGCTATGAGTGTGATCTATATTGTTGGTTATTTAAAATACGAAAGTCACTCAGTTTTTTAGTTTTGCACGAGTATTCTTGTTATTTAGATAGTAAATTTTTATGGTACAAACAACCGAAGAAAATATAGACATAGACTCAATTAAATAAATGAATAAGCAGTTTAGACGTGATATTATTATATAACATTCCATAATTTACGTTTACGCTAGAGATAACGATACCGATATTAATGCTGATACATCGGCCGTTATATATCAACCGATACCGTTATCGAAAAAAGTCTTAGAAAAACGTCTTTTTCAATGCTGCCTCATACTAAATGATTTACAGTTCGTCTGCAAATAATTCAAATAATCTTTGCTTTTAAAAAATAATGACGTTATGTAGCAAATTGATACTTCCTTTGATAAATATTAATATTTTTTTAATAAATAAAATATAATTCATTTTATTTTTACACTCTTATTTGCTGTTTAGAGCTCTAGCAGTTAGGATCATTTGATATCGGTATAGCCAATAATTTATGGCAATAATCGCATCGGCAAAATCCGTTCCATACAAAGTATATTAAATATCGACTACAGCGTTAGTCACGTACATCACTAGAGTCTCGCGTGGGGAGCGCTACGGGAGCGTGGGTGAGCGCGGTGCGCGGGCGGTCTTGTGCTTGCCCGCCCCTCACCCCGCGATGCGAGATATGTTTTCATAAAAATAAATACAAAAATCAACTTACCGATGTTATGTGATACTGGATTTCAATTTTGTGTGTTTCCTACTATCGTTTTTGCAAGATGGGACTGCACATTTGACCATTTTGATAGGTAAATATTTAAAAATCTCTCTAGAACCGCACACCGCTAGCATTCAATTACGACTACAAGCGGTCGCGGCGGGAACGTCGTGTTGTTCTCACCCGTGCCTACTGTTCCCACTTCGTTGCTCGCGCTCTATAGTATATATTATTACTCTAAGCAGTGAAGCGTGTGGAAGCTGCGTGTTTCGGCCTTGTGCACGTGTGCGGGCAAGATTCCTCAATGATATGTGATTTCATGCTCCTCCTTTACAGTTTGAGTATAAAGTGGAATGAACCATGATGCCCTATCTATAATATAATAATGTACTCCCTTACTTGGTTAAACTGTTCCAAAGGAGTTTATTACACTTTATAAAAGTTGTAAAAGTAAAGTGATAATACAGGTCCTGGTTTTGTGGATAAAATTGTACTTAAAAATATGACATTAGCTAAGATAACATATAAAAAATTAAACGTGTGTAAATTTATAAAATACGAATTATTGTAAGCTGACATTATCACAAATTATTACATGTAAACATTTTAAGTTGGTATTCGTCACTAAGGTCTACGTATAGTTATTACGAATTGATTAAATTTTAGTCGAGAGGCAAAGCATTAGGAAGCCTGGATCTAAGCGTGACTAGGTGATTAGCATGCAGACTAATTAAAACAACTAAGTGTGATAAAAATATATTTATTGTTAAACAAAATCAGTTCTGTTAAGTGAAAACGAGACGTCTCGATCACCGACAACCCGCGGGAGCTCACCGCGCTATCACGACGTAGACTAGAAATGTGTATAATATAATCGTTCGTTGTATAGCGTAATAAAATAGTGTTTGATTTATGGTAAAATTGTTTAAAAAAATATAATTTAAATGATATGACATCGGTTAGTCGAAGAGTGTTATACCGAGATCAGTGAGAGAGCGCGAGGGCGCGGCGCGGGCGCCGGTCCGGTTTGCCGGAGCCGGACGCCCGCGCCGGCCGCCGGAGCGGAGCTACGCGCACTGCGCCGCCGTCGGCTGTTCCGGCGCGTCGCCCGCTGCAAGAGACACCACACCCAGTGTTAGACACGGAATTTATACTCCAGTTTAAAGCTGCTCGTTTATACGCCGATCACGTCGGAACGGAAGCAGATTTAACGTAGCACCCGGAACGAACCTCGCCACTGTGTCTAGTGGTCTATCTGTTAGTAGTTACTAAAAAAAATATATCAAGTTGTTATCTTTTTCCAAAAAAGATTATGTGGATGAAGAAAATTAGAAAATGATAGTCTACTCAATCGTCGTAACATTTGCAGTCTTATCAGATATATCATGTGATATAAAATGAAAAACATACATTATTTTATGGTAGGAAGGTTACAAGAGGGCGTCTATTTATATTTATTTATAAGAATAAGAAGTTTTATATGTACTTATTGAATCATATTTGAGTAGATATATATGATACATTTTATTTATATAAACCATAGTTTAAGAGGAATTAAATAAATAGAGTATGCAAATAGCATCGGTGGCGAGGTTCGCGGTAACCGCGGCATTTAGCTGTCGTCATTTAATGATGCGGGGGGAAGCGGCGCTAGCTTTGCGACTGTTTGTGGGTACCTGCGACCTCCTTCACGGCCAGCCCGGCGGCCGCGAGCCTGTTCTTCGCGTAAAACGAGAGCAGATTTACGTCGTCTCTGATGCTAAGCTCCTTGTAGAGAGGCATACGGTTCGGGAAGGCCTTTCCACCGGAGTAGTGCACACACGCGAGGCGGTTTCTTGTTCCTGGCGAAACACCCCAAGGTTATCACGAGGGACACGCTGGATCTACTAGCAGTTAGTCAGGCTTCGGATTATAGGAAAGGTTTGTCGTCATTGTAATTAACCGGTAAGTATTGTCCTTGTGTTGGTGTTAATTTTGATACCTGTTATTCTCCTGATGGGTTCGGAGTAGGAGAGGCTGGTGATGTGGTCGGAGACCACGCTGCGCAACGGCAGCAGCAGCCTGGCGACGTAAGCATCGTTGCTGAAGCGGTATGGTATCAGCTCTCCGTAAGAGGAACCGTAACTGGAATTGTAAAGATGTACGCGTGTTGAATTGCCATTACTATCACGGTTCATGAGTTACCTGACCAATCCATTGGTACGGTGATTTACTTGGTGTCCTATCACAAAAACAATAATATAGTTTAGAAAATATTACATTCGATACCTACGTATCGATATGGTTTGGAGATGCGACAAAACTCTTCGACGCGGTCTGGCTACTTAAATATGAGGAATGAATGTCGATCCTTCCAGATCTTCTGCTGAATGTCCAGAGGTATCATCTCAATTTCCTGCTCCTCATTCATATACAGATTAGCACTTGCTAGCCTAGCCTGTTTAGTGTAAAGCATCTGAGATCCAAATATGCTTTACACAGTAGATAAACGAGAGAATTACGAAGGCAGAGGGATTTTACAAGCACGCCCGTAATTTAACGCAGAGATGAAATGTGACCTTGTTTACTTCAGCGTTCGCAACTTCGCAGAGAACGTCATTATGACCGGACGTTACAGAAATTACAACAGTATTTTCATTTGCAAAATATACAACACGTTCTAAATAAACAGGCCAGGATATTTCGAATGAAAATAAACCATAAAAACATTTATTCGAAGTACACGTCAAACATTGGCTGGCATTTAACCAGTCTATAATTAAATCATTGGTCAGCGCAACGTCACGAACACGGGAGAACTTTTGGCTGGGTAATCGACACCCACGCTGGAAATATCTCCGCCATATTTCGAAGAAGACGGTCAAGCCGACCCTTTACTTTTACTGATCATCTGAGAATTCCTGACGACGTTCTCATGTTTGTTTACAATCGAGGTTGTCGCACATCATGCCAAATAATCGAATACGATGTCGTCAATGTCAGTGCCAGGGCGGACTGATAGACATCAATGAGCTATTTTTGGGCGGATGCATCAATGATGCCAAGAAAAACTTGACCTGTCGTTAACAGGTAACTGGCAAGGTCTAATAGCTATATCTCAGAATACAGAATGGAACTGATAAGTCTGTTCGCATAGGCGATCTATAACTTCCCGGGCCCATTTACCAGTCTTATAAATGAAAAGCATAATTGAATTTTCAGCTGAAATTAGACACTTTATTATAACCTGCTATTATTAGAATTGCAAAAGAGCTCGTTAAACGATTCATTAAATATTGGCGTTATGGCTTTTGAAAAATGATTCGTGATATTGGAGAGTTGCCATGGAAAATAAACTCATCTCTCGCATTAAGTGCTCTCGTCAAAAATGTCGGGGTGTTTCGAGATCGCGAGATTGTGTTATTGTTGAATCATTATTAGCTGTATGAAAGTCAAGCAGTCATTTGAATCCTGATCTAAACCCTGGAGCGAGAATAATTTCTTGGAAAACAGAAATTACGATTAAAACCTAATAATTATCTATAAAAAAACCTTTTTTAGTATTAGTTTACAGTTATAACTAGGTATATGCTTTTTTAAATGTTCTCATGACTAGTAAGTAGTAATTATTAGGTACAATTGATCAATGTGAGTGGCTAATAATGACAGAATTCCAAAGATGAACAAAACTTCCTGTACTTTACATATCTCCGGCTGTTGCCAAAAAAGGTACCTACCCTCCAGCGATCCGCAGTAGAGCGGCGCCGTGAAATAACGAGTACTACGATCTTCTGCCATGGATCAATTTAGAATACTTACGAGTACATTGTTTCGAGGGGAGCCACAGACTTGGCGCGAGGGACCACGGAGCGCGCGCGTTGCAACAGGGAGGCCGTGTCGGCGCGGATGCGACGGGTTTCGTCTTCGAATGCCTGGAATTTACAGCGAATATATGAATATTAAACAATACCAGCTGAAGCTCATGTTGAAATTCAATTGCAAAATCGAACTGCACATTTACGAAAGACCAAAGTACAGACTTGTAAATGGCCAAAGAATAGAAAAGACAATCAAATTCATTACAATGCTGTCGTCAGATTACATCAACGCGTGATGCCACACGATTGTAATTTTAGTTCAGTAGGATTAGGTATATTGCGTGTTACCATCCGTTGACTACGATTAAAAACTAGAATTCCGGCGGAATTTAGTTAGGTATAAAGTTCTTCTTGTTCTTTACTTTTTAAAATAGGACTAGACTATACAACATTGAAGTGTAATTAGTGATTACGCAAAGAGTAAACCTTTTAATTTTGTGAAAATAAATTACGTGCAAAATAATCTGGCTATACTAACTTGTTAACGAAATAAAACAAAGAATACAGAATTATTGGGATCCGTGCCAGGGTGCCTGGATGTTCCGTCCGATCTGACATGCCTTTCACGAAAACACGACACTGCCATGTGGTTACATTCTCCGCAACACATAAAGCAGAGTTACGGATATTTACGGATAGTGTTTACTCAACTTTTAGGGGCCATTAGTATTTCATCAGAGATACTACAAACAACATCCTTGAGCTGATCTATTGAGATGTTTATGTTTTTACTTTGCCCGTAAAATTACATTACGTATGTAGGTAGTGCTCACAGCACAGCACGCAATGCATTTTGCAATCTTATACCACCCCGCGGATGATCGCATTGTATTTAGTATGTTTCAGAGACCAACTCAAGATGATCTCTGAATTTAATAGGCTGTTATTTTGCTCGATGGATTTAAATCTTGCGCTCTGCTCAATGAGCAAAGAATCCTAAGTTAACCTTAGGCTAAAGGATACATGAATTCCTTACAGCCCCAAAACTATTGTGTGAGTGCTATGACTTATCGTGAAGTAAGGAATAGGGATTTCAATTACCAGTTCTTACCCTGACGTGAAAATTCGTCTATTGTGCGAAGCGAACACTTAGTTATTTTAATCCAATAAAATGTCATTGATGTATTTTATAGCACTCGTGAAATGTTCATACAAAACAATGTCGAACGCTGACACGATACATAGTTCTTAGATAGGCGAGTGCTAGTGCCAGAAATGCCAGGACTCATTTATAGCGAACATTTCCGTGTTCAAAGCACGTTTAAACACAATCGATTATTTAACAGAATGTCGCTTAAAACTTACTACTAACTATTGCTCATAATGTTCACTATCTATTCCGTACACGTGAATCTAATCACGTACCTATGTAATGTTGATGTAGGTACCTACAGATGGTAGATCCTCAAATTATAGTTTCTGGGGTTTGGAATAAATATATTTTGCATGCTCGTTATATCCTCATAGACATGTGAAGAATAATCATATCCTCACAGAGATGTGAAGAATAGAAAATGTAATCTCTTTATTAGCGTTAAAGTTACCCGCATACTTATCTTCTCTACAAGGTACAGGCACCAGAAAATACGATATCGTGCAAGGATGTTGCATATCGCAAGTGTGAGGCGCTTTCCTGGCATGTGTGATGATGTTTGTAACTAAATCTGATAACATTTTGACGTTATAAGCTCCGTCTACATTCATACTATCAAACGCACTAGGATTTCCGATGTCGTAGGTGGCATGGACATTCTCTGTCTGTCAGCTCTGCCCACTCCCGCCGGAAATTGGACACGCTTAACAGTCAGGGTCACTACCAACTATATTACAGGGTCTCGTACTTCGGGTGTATGACGTTTCAGTTTTATTTTAGGGCATTCTGCTATTCAGAATCATCAATTTTGAATGTTAATGGGGGCGGTATTAGATGGCATCGAATGTTCTTAGGATGACGAAGGGGCGCATCAAATGACGCATTGGTTTCGGATGCATTCACCCGGGCATGGCAAGAGTATACAGGTCATACTGCACAGTCGAGGGACAAGCCTTGTGATACTTTTTTCCTAGTCATGATAGAACACTTACAACTGTATCGTATAACGAAGAGCTTAACGTACCGCGTACCAATAATTCCCGCAGTCTATGAGGACATAGACGGCATACTCTTTGAAAACTTCCTGATAATTATGTTCCCGGTTGGATGACCTGGTCTTTAGCGGACAAGAGAACCTCTATGGCTATTATAGAAATCAGATAATACTATAATTATTATTAAAATGATAAAAGGACGATGATTACCTTAGTGGACTCAGACCGGTAGTAGTCATCTAAGGCGGACACGGCCAGCGCTCTGCGGGGCCGGTACTGGATGCGGTCCAGCTCCCTCAGGATGACGGAGGGGCGCACGCGCACGCGCACCAGGTGGTGTGGCACCTCGGGGTAGGTAGCGAGTCGAGTGATCGCTCGAGTCGTCGGACGATATATCAGCTCAGCCTGGAAAATGTCGCAGTTGGATGAAGGCGTCGACGAGTTTGTTATAATTGTTAGAAGCGAAGCTAAAGCGGTCAACACAGCTATGACTTCAGGCGCTATTAGCCGCATCTAAAAAGCACTAAATTTCTGATAGAAATAAGCAGTACAAATTTTCTATTATTAAGTCTCACATACTGTATTTGTGTACAAAAATTGTTAAATAAATAAAGCTGTCCTATCTATCTATCACTTCATTTACGGATCATGGTGGAAAATGGTGACAGTAGATATAAATTACAGTGTCCTGATTATACTCATGTTATTTTGACAATGATTTATAAAAATCAGCATCTTTATGAAATAATTAAAGTTATCATCTCACTATACATTTTATCTACATACTTAATATCTAATGATCGCAATGAACTTCATGGTCGATACGATCCCTGAACTACTTGTTTTAATAGTAGGTATCTAATGTTTAATCGCACACAAATAGCGAATGCTGCACAAAATGCTTATACATATAAAAGTGAATAATATTAAAAAAAACTATTAGAAGAAAAAAGAAAATGCTCTATATTAGTTAATGTTTGTCAACAATCGGACCCGAAAATGAGTGGCGATTAATAGTTAATTAATTTATGGTTATTCTGTAGGTATCAAAACATGCAATAAAAATAAGCTATCGTTATTTATAGGGGATTTTGTACATTGCGTGGGTTTATAGTGTGATTCTGATAATACATATTGTACCTAATTATGTACCTAGGTACTTCGGATATCAAAGGTGAAATATTAGAGGCGCCATAACTTTCCACATACTTACTTTCAAGTATACAAATAAGACCAATGAAGATTTAAATTATAACTACTCATAAATCATTCACTTTTCACTGGTGAGTTTTAACTGGGATCGGATCCAGTATCAATAGAGCGTGAGTCAGTGTAGATTCGCCGCGTGGTGTTATATTTAGCCCGCGACGCCTCCGCCCGCCCAAACCTTTTGCGTAGCGCTTGTAGGCCGATACGTAGCTACTATGTATGTTCTTGCAGTTATTGTAAATATTTACGTTTACACGCAAGAACTTCAAAATGATTTCGTTATTGTTTAATGTCTTGTTTTTCCTCGATATATTTTCGTAAAAGCGTTCTGTGTGTAATCTGAAGTAAAAAAAATCTTATATCTATTATCTACCAGTAGGTAGGGACGCCGTAGAACGTTTTCCTACTGTTTTACAATTATTTTTAAATAATAACTAGTGAATTCCCAGCGTGTTCCACTACGCTAAAAAAATTCTGATGACAATGTGATCAGTGTCTGTATTATGCCGCTATACGCCATCTTCTCATGGTATCTTCCAGGTATCTTCAAATTTTTGTATGGGAAAAGCGGAAAGTCGACTTTATCAATGGACCGAATATACCTAACACTTGTTTTACTGGTCTCAAACCACCTTCGATTGCTTTTCAAATTGCTTTTCGGTTTCACCGTTTTGAGGCATACCGGTTTGATGGTTTCGGAGTCTGATCCGTACAACACACATCCATCACAGATCACCTTATTTATAGATGTGCCGTACAAACATTTTTTTGTTTTATTTATACATAGATGCTGTGCATAGATGTATAGATTTTGAATTATGTTTTAATTTCGAATGAATATCTAAGTGCTCTGAAATCACACCTATCAGTACTTTTTCATGAAGTCATTTTCAAATGTCGGCTACTGACAAAAAATCTTTGGATGAGATATAGATCACTTCACTCCAGATCACACACGAACTATATTTTGAAGTGTGTTGAGTATATAATAACTGAACTCAATGAATGAGATGACGAGACGATGAGATGAATAATTGACGTAGGTACGAATTTTTGCTCCAAATTAAAAAATCTCGAACGCTAGACGTCTTGTTTAATTGTCTGACCTGGCTTTATCAGCGACAAGTGCCCAGTGTAATGTGGTGACATTATAAAAAACAGTTCGTAGATAAGCCCATCCATCCATACATCCATCAGCCCTTGGAGGTCCACTACTGGGCGTAGGCCTCCCCTAACTTGCGCCAGTCTGACCGGTCCTGAGCCTTCTGCATCCAGCGGATGCCCGCTGTCTTCTTCAGGTCGTCAGTCCACCTGGTCGGGGGCGTCCTATACTCCGTTTTTCGAGACGTGGGCGCCATTCGAGGACCTTTCTTCCCCAACGGTTATCGGTCGTAGATAAGTAGGCAACTTTATTTGAATTTACAATTGGACAGGTACCTATAACGCCGATAACAATTTGTGTAGGTACCAGTGGCGTAGCTACGTAGGGGCTAGGCGGGGCAGTGCCCCGGGGCCCTCAACCTCAGGGGGCCCTCGAATCCTTACCAGAAAATCTCAATCAAACTGAACTTTTGAAAATTTCTCCCATTTTCAAAATAAATATGACAGGTTGCAACCCGACTTTAATTACGGCAACTCAGTTGAGAGAAATTCGAAAGTTATACCTAGGGAATTCCCCTAAATTCTTTCTGCTGGTTGGCAGTGTTGTCAATTTGACGGATGTGCGTTTTATTGTGAATTCGAGTCAAGATTTTATTTTTGAGAACTGTTAAAATAGTTAGTTTTACTAAAAAATAAAAAAAATATTTAAGAAATAGTATGGGCCAAACTCGACTCCGACATTTATCGCTAATAGCAATTGAAAACAAAACCGCATCAAGCCTGGATTTAACCGAAGTCATTGATACTTTTGCAAAAACTAAAGCTAGAAAAAGATTGTAAATAAGTATAATTGTTATTTAGTCAGTCAGTAGGTAGGTCCGACCTTTATACAATAAACCCTTGAATATTTTCTAAATCTACACCAAGTATTAATTGTAATTTATTTTGTGACTGTGCACTAAAAAGAGCTCTTTACCATCGATGATAAAGTAGCTTATAGAGCAGTGCCGATACCTTTGAAAACGGTAAAACGTGAAAAAAATAATAGTAGGATGAAACCCATTGCAAAAGGAAGAGAATATAACAAAAATTAAAAGAAAAAAAAAATTTGTTGGCGATCTGAGGTCGGGAAGTGGGGGGAGGGGGGGGGGGTTTAAGGGTAAAAAACGGTTTATCTCAATTTTCAGCAAAACTACAAGTCATATGGAAAAAATTAAACGGCAAAGTTGTAGGTAATAAATAGATCTACAACTTTTGTATTTACAGTTTTTTACGTAACCTCAAAATTTAGGTGAAAAATTCAAATTCAAAAAAGGGGCCCCCTTTTTTGATTTGCCCCAGGGTCCTTGGTTACCTAGCTACGCCACTGGTAGGTACCTGTATAATTATGCCCTATTCTTTTAATCGATTCTGAAATCTGACCCAATGAGAATAACGACACGATTCGTCATTAAATTAATAAATTAGTAGGTATGTACCTACCTATATATCAAATTTAATTTTTCATTATCTGGGTTTGCTAACTTTGCTATATACATTACCTACGTCATCAACTCAATTTTACTATCAAAATAAGTGAGGAAAACCAGCAATGAGTATTGGCCTCTAATTTAATACGCGTGCAACTTTCCACCAATGAATCGTATGAAACAAATATTTGGCCTTTGGTCGTTTGCCAAAATCCTATTCCCTTGGTTTATCAGCCTTGCTATTGTTTTCTAGCGGTGATTAGACATCCGGTTAAGAATGATGAGGAAAGGCGCGTATAAAATTGAACTGATTTTTTACGTAGGTTATTTAACGTGTGGATTTTTTAAAAGATATCAGATCAGATATCGTAATCTGCATAATAATTATGTTTAGATTCTGATTCGATTTCGCTTTTGTGTCGTGCTTTTAAATTTAATTGGAGTCGAATAACTAGATAAAACTGAATTTAGAACCGACCATAACTGTCATGTGTTATTCATTAAACTCATCACTGTAATAATTAAAATTATGTACATACAAATTATATAAAAAAAACTTAAATTATTGATCAATAGGTAAGTCTACTTAAGTATAAAAAATATTAATACAATTGTTTCCTTTTATAGGTACCTACCTATTAGAATGCATCATATGACCATACATGAATGAGTTTGTATGTAATTTTAAATTTTAGTTTTATTGTAAAGCAACACCAATTGCGGAAACATTTTGTTTGTTGCAGACGTTGCAGATTAGATAGAAGTCCATATTTTTCAGAGCCTTACGAACTTATATACAAACTAGGAAATCGCCCTCGCTTCGCTTCGGGAAAAATAGTAAAAAAAATATATTATATAGCCTATGTCACCCGGGGATTGTGTAGCTTCCCAACAGTGAAAGAATTTTTCAAATCGGTTCGGTAGTTTCGGAGCCTATTCAATGCAAACAAACAATCAAATCTTTCCTCTTTTTAATATTAGTAGGTATAGATGTGCTCATTTATGATTAATTATCTGAAAACTGTAGCTACTAAGTTTAACTAATCTGCCTATTCTGCTTAGTGATTATTTCCCAACAGAAATTAGTTAATTTTTTTTACTGCAGTAATCAAGTAAATACCTACACCAGTTCTGTTACCCATATAATTATAGCTTGGCAGTGCCCCAGATTGCTCTTGTTTGAATTTTCAATGTTTCTATGCTAACGTGCCACGAGGGACTTTATTAAAGTGTGTTAATGTTTCCCTTGAGAACAATAGCTGTGATGTAAGTACTGTAATATTTACACAGGTTTATTTAGGTAGATGGTAGAGCTGGATATTTTTATTTTATTTGGAATGTAGTTATGGATGGCTTGGGAAGTAAACATTTAGAGAATACCAATAGTTTAATATTATTTACAACATCAACTCAAATCATTTTTATTGCTCTAAGAGCACCAAATAGTATTGAAATAACAACTTTATGCTTTATACCGAATAGTTTTCAGTAACAGCACTAACAGCGTCAACATGATTGTGAATTACCGATTATAATACTATATTAGGTAATGTACCGATAAGCTTAAAGGTATTGACTGTCGGTATTTTTGTCAGATCTCCGTTATCATCTTATTATCATGAATTACTCAGAATGAAACGATAGTTCAACGAAACTCTGGTTCAACTTTGTATAAAGCCACATCAAGAAATTGTGTTGAGGCCAAACACACCTACATAATTATTTTATAACAGAAACTGAAAGTTAATTGCGTCTGAATCGCACTTAATTAAATTGAAACAAGTACCTACCTATTTTGTGAATAAGACTGTCTTATTTGTAAAGTAAGATACGAGTTTGTGAACTGTTACATATGAATTGTAACTTCTAAGGCTAAATTCACAAATCAATGCTTTAATTACTAGGCACAAAATAATTTAATGTACCTAAACAAAAAGATGTAATGGAGTAACTATACAAAATCATGACTAGAGTGTAAATGCAAGGTGCTACCTGTATGCAAAGCTGAATAAGTGCGTGGAGCCGTCGGTGCCATAGAACATCTAATAATTATTTGTTCTGTGGTCGGTGCGATACGAACATGACGTGTGATTCGTGAACCTTCTTGCGGTGATTTTTCACTGCCATTCCCATACTATTGCCAGCATAATGGAATGAGTTTATATACAAGGCGTGGTTCATGACGTAATACATAAAAGTTCTCACCTGTGACAGCTTGGGTATGTAGGTGACGTAGGGGATATGGTATTGGTAATACGACAGTGGGGACGGAAGGTAGTAGGTTGACGTCAGCGGCTGTCGACGTAACGAAAATACGACGGTTAGTCTTCCAGAAGGCAAGCACTTGCTACTTAATGGTTTCGCACTTCGCAGAAACTCGAGGAAAAAGGATTAGAAATATAATAGAATAACACCTGTTTAATCCAATCAATTATTCGAATATAATTTGGTTCTGATTTGAGCTCTTTTTTATTCTCGAACCAATGGACTTGAAAATAAAATCAAAAATTTAAAGGAGAATGCCTATTTAGTATGGAGAAATGTACTGACTTTAACATTTTTGTGTCTTGATAAAAATACCTTTATTTGATTATGTTATATTAATAAATTACACGTACTAACTTTAGTCAATGTTAATAGTAGGAAATACGACATTTTTAACAAAATTAGTTAGAATTTAGGGTATAGTAAACTCACAGTAAAATGGACTCTATGCAGGCGTATTAAAGTCGATTGCGTATGTAATGCCGATCTTTTAAGTTTCAAATTCATTTGACAGTCCCAAAACGCCATGTAGTTTTTAATTCAATGTATTATAATCACAGAACACTATTACTCCTGGCTGATTATAATCATTTTTTAATTCATTTGACAGTCCCCTTACGTCATCTAGTTTGTTGTATCATAATCATAATGGAATCAATGCAACCTATTGGCCCGAAGGATCTAAAAGATTTCTGATTGGCCCTTATCCAAACATAAATGGCCCAATGATTTTCTTTTGTAAAATGGAAGTAAAGTTACTTATTAATTTCAGAAAATGATTCCCAAAGAGGTTTTTTTAGGAAATAGGGTATGTACTTGAAATATTTTAATTTAATTTTTTGTCCAAAAATCATTGACACAATAATTTTTTTGAGAGTACTGGCTATGGACATTCTCCTTTTGGCATTTTTAGTTTTTTTTCAGTTAAAAAATAAGTAATCTCATCCATCACAGATCACCTTATTTATTAAATAGATCTGTGCCGTACAAACATTTTTTTTATTTTATTTATACACATAGGTATATAGATTTTGAATTACTTATGTTTTAATTTCGAATGAATATCTAAGTGCTCTGAAATCACACCTATCAGTACTTTCTTTCTTTATTTTTCTTCTTTCTTTCCTGGCCGGCAACGCATCAGTGATGCCTTTGGTGTTGCTGATGTTCATGGGCGGCGATAGCCACTTACCATCAGGTGGATCGTCAGCTCGTTTGCAGGCTATTTTCATAAAAAAAAGTCATTTTCAGTTGACGGCTACTGACAAAAAATCTTTGGATGAGATATAGATCACTTCACTCAGATCACACACGAACTATATTTTGAAGTGTGTTGAGTATCTAATATCTGAACTCAATGAATGAGATGATGAGACGATGATGAGATGAATACTTGACGTATGAATTTATGCTCCAAATTAAAATATCTCGAACGCTAGACGTCTTGTTTAATTGTTTGACCAGGCTTTATCAGCAATAAGTGCCCAGTGAATCTGATGCGATGATTTGAACGAGACGATTCGTCCTAAAATTAATAAATTCATTTTTTTAATAAACACTAAGTACCTATAATATGTGTTATATTAATATTAAGTGTTAAATTAATAATTTAATGGGTTTGCTACATTACGTCATTAACTCAGTTTTACTGTCAAAATAAGTAAGGAAAACCAGCAATGAATATTAGCCTCTAAAAAATTAATACGCGTACAACTTTCAACCAATGAATCGTATGAAGCAAATAGGTATTTGGCCTTTGGTCGTTTGCCAAAATCCTGTTCCCTTGGTTTATCAGCCTTGCTATTGTCTAGCGGTGATTAGACATCCGGTTAGAATAATGAGGAAAGGCGCGTATAAAATTGAGCTGATTTTTAACGTAGGTAATTTAACTTGTGAACTTTTAAAAAAATATCAGATCAGATCGTAATCTGCATAATAGATATGTTTAGATTCTGATTCGATTTCGCTTTTATGTCGTGCTTTTAAATTTAATTGGAGTCAAATAACTAGGTAAATCTGAATTTTAGAATCTTTGTCACGTGTCTTTCATTAAACTCATCACTAATTAAAATTACTTACAAATTAGGTATATTAAAAAAAAAAAACTTAAATTATTGATCATTAGGTAAGTCTACTGAAGTGTATAAAAAATAATAATACAAATTGTTTCCTTTTACAGGTACCTATTAGAATGCATCATATGACCATACATGAATGAGTTTGTATGTAATTAAATTTTAGTTTTATTTTAAAGCAACACCAACTGCGGAAACATTTTGTTTGTTGCAGATTAGATAGAAGTCCATATTTTTCAGAGCCTAACGAATTTATATACATACTTACAAACTAGGAAATCGCCCTCGCTTCGCTTCGGGAAAAATAGTAAAAAAAAATTAATATAGCCTATGTCACCCGGGGATAGTGTAGCTTCCCAACAGTGAAAGAATTTTTCAAATCGGTTCGGTGGTTTCGGAGCCTATTCAATGCAAACAAACAATCAAATCTTTCCTCTTTATAATATTAACTTAGTATAGATGTGCTCATTTATGATTATCTGAAAACTGTAGCTACTAAGTTTAACTAATCTGCCTATTCTGCATACTAATTATTTCCCAACAGAAATTAGTTAATTTTTTTACTGGAGTGAGTAATCAAGTAAATACACCAGTTCTGTTACCCATATAATTATAGCTTGGCAGTGCCCCAGATTGCTCTTGTTTGAATTTTCAATGTTTCTATGCTAACGTGCCACGAGGGACTTTATTAAAGTGTGTTAATGTTTCCCTTGAGAACAATAGCTGTGATGTAATTACTGTAATATTTACACAGATTTATTTAGGTAGATGGTAGAGCTGGATATTTTTTTTTATTTGGAATGTAGTTATGGATGGCATGGGAAGTAAACATTTAGAGAATACCAATAGTTTAATATTATTTACAGCATCAACTCAAATCATTTTTATTGCTCTAAGAGCACCAAATAGTATTGAAATAACAACTTTATGCTATAAACCGAATAGTTTTCAGTAACAGCACTAACAGCGTCAACATGATTGTGAATTACCGATTATAATACTATATTAGGTAATGTACCGATAAGCTTAAAGGTATTGACTGTCGGTATTTTTGTCAGATCTCCGTTATAATCATCTTATTATCATGAATTACTCAGAATGAAACGATAGTTCAACGAAACTCTGGTTCAACTTTGTTTATAGCCACATCAAGAAATTGTGTTGAGGCCAAACACAGCTACATAATAATTTTATACTTAACAGAAACTGAAAGTTAATAGGGATGTTGACACTAATTATAAATTAATATAAATTTATGTCTAAAATATTAGTGGTAACATTTAAAGGCCTAAAATATGAATCTTTTATTGAAATCAATCACAATAAATTAAATATCATTAATTTAAAATGTTAAAAATTGTACTCACTGTCACGTGACCTCAAACGCCATTTTGAGAATATGACGTCATTGGAACAATTTTATATGGAAATTCAACAAACTTAGCAGACACATAGTATTGAATATCGTTTAGTGACGTCACGTGACGTTTTTGGTGGGAAATTTGATAACGATTTTTATTTGTCAATTTTTGTTTTTAAATTGAAGATTATAATTTTTATAATATTTTTTTCGTGAATATTGAGGTTCTATCTATAAAATAAAATTGAATCCTAAAATTAGTCAACATCCCTATTGCGTCTGAATCGCACTTAATTAAATTGAAACAAGTACCTATTTTGTGAATAAGACTGTCTTATTTCGGATTATTTGTAAAGTAAGATACGAGTTTGTGAACGGTTACATGTGAATTTTAACTTCTACGGCTAGATTAACAAATCAATGCTTTAATTACTAGGCACAAAATAATTTAATGTAAACAAAAAGATGTAATGGAGTAACTATACAAATCATGACTAGAGTGTAAATGCAAGGTGCTACCTGTATGCAAAGCTGAATAAGTGCGTGGAGCCGTGCAGAATGCAACTTGCTTGTAGTATAGTCGGTGCCATAGAACATCTAATAATTATTTGTTCTGTGGTCTGGTCGGTGCGATACGAACATGACGTGTGATTCGTGAACCTTCTTGCGGTGATTTTTCACTGCCATTCCCATACCAATGACAGCATAATGGAATGAGTTTATATACAAGGCGTGGTTCATGACGTAATACATAAAAGTTCTCACCTGTGACAGCTTGGGTATGTACGTGACGTAGGGGATATGGTATTGGTAATACGACAGTGGGGACGGAAGGTAGTAGGTTGACGTCAGCGGCTGTCGACGTAACGAAAATACGACGGTTAGTCTTCCAGAAGGCAAGCACTTGCTACTTAATGGTTTCGCACTTCGCAGAAACTCGAGGAAAAAGGATAAGAAATATAATAGAATAACACCTGTTTAATCCCATCAACTATTCGAATATGATTTGGTTCTGATTTGAGCTCTTTTTTATTCTCGAACCAATGGACTTGAAAATAAAATCAAAAATTGAAATTTGGGCGTTCGTATTTTTAGTTTTTTTTTTCAGTTAAAAATAATTTTTTTCTGATGTTCCTATGTGTATAAGTAAGTAAATAAGATCTATCATGAACGCGCTTTTCGATCAAGCGCTTGATTCAATTTCTACAGAACTGTATTGAAATGAGTTTGTGTCGGTTCGCATCGTGGGGTGTCAGGAAAAAAAAGTAATTGTGATCGACTCCAAATATAAAAATACACGAACCTGATCATTTAGTATTCAAAGGTAAATTAAGTAGGTAACTACGTAAGTACCTAGGTACTGTATCATTTAATAACATTCCAAATCCCATAACAACAACAGACCAAGACTACCCTTCTCATGAGTTCCATGTTTTATGAACTATCCTGTCTATTGGGAATAATATCTATCTATCTATTCAATGCTTCTCTTTCTCTCGAGATTTCTGTAGAATAATCCTAACCATTAAGCAGTAAGTGTTTTGTATATTTATGCATTTAAAAATTAATAGATAGGTTCTTAAAGTTACGATTCTTCTATATACTGTTGTATTATTTACCTACTATCCTTTTAGTTTTATTATGTCCAAACAAAAAACAAAATTCCTTCTACCAAAACCAGATAATATTTGTCGTAACCAGTATCGAAAGGATCTGGAATATGAGGAAAAAATGTGTCCTACCCACTACTTATTTATATCTAAATGTTTGTTGATCAAATGTATAGGTAGGTATAGCTAAAGTACCTATACTTTTATTATAATAACCTAAGTTAATTATTATAGGACTGCAGTTATAACCATTTGTGTCAAATCTTATTCTAAGTTCAAATTGTTTACTATGCACCTACCTATTGTACTTATTGTACCTAATTAATGTTTCGAACTTTCGATAGTATTAAAATATCAAACAAAAATCTGTATATCGCACCTTTAGAATTAAAGTGGCGTATCTAAGAATTTTAAGAAAATGACTTTTATACATTGAACGGCATAAAAACATAATATTCTATGCCCAATAAATAGTAAAAAATGCCCAATCTTTAATTACATGTTTTGCGTTTACCAAAAAATACAAATTTTAGATACAATTATAAAGGTGCGACATGTTTTATGCCGTTCAATGTATAAAAGTCATTTTCTTAAAATTCTTAGATAAGCCACTTTAATTCTAAAGGTGCGTTAAATTATAGTAAATTAAGACACATATAATTAAATTAGCCAAGATTGTAGGTACTTTCGGTTTTCAAAATAATTTAGTTACAAATTATAGGTTTCAAAATAAAACAAAATTGTGTTAGAACAATAGGCAGAGGTTCACCGAGCTCATCATCGATGTGTTTGGAAAGAAAAAATGGTAATACAAAAATGCAAGCTTTATTAAAAATTCAGTCTAGGTCACATAAAATAAATAGTAGTATTCTAAAATACAAAAACATCAAAAAGCTCTAAAAGGTTCACTTCCACTTGTAAGGATAAAGTGGAGCGACTCACGTTAGCGAATACTGATTAGGTGGGTAGCGGGGCGAGGGTTAGGGGTTAGGGGTTAGGGGTGAGGGGGCTGGGAGCGGGGGGAGCGGGGGGACGGGACGGGTCGGGAGCCGGGGCGCTACACGCGGTATGAGTAGTGGCGGTAGGAGGTGCCGTAGGGCAGGCGGCCGCTGGTCGTAGACGAGTAGGAGTATCCGCTGGGGCCGCCCAGGCTGCTCGAGCGCTCGCTGGAGTACGAGTAGCCGCCGGGGCCGGAGCCCGCGCGCCGCTCCACGTTGCTGCTGTACGAGCTGCGCTGCGGCAGCCCGCTGCCCGTCGACCGCTCCGACGTGCTCGAGTACGAGTACGAGTACTGCTCCTCGGCGCGCCGCGGCACCGGCTCGCGGTCCACCACCACGTAGTGGCGCGGCGTCTGCAACAACCGCGCCCTTAGCCCTCAGCCCCTAGCCCCTAGCCCTAGCCCTCGGCGCCGCGATCGCTCGCGCACCCTCGCACCGACTCGACCGACCCGACTAGCGAAAGCGACACACGTTTCCGACGACGCGACGAGGCGACGACGAGGTCGGAGACTAGTAGGTTGCGTAGTTGCTGTAGAAGACATGTCGGTGCGTGGCGTGCTGCGGCCGGCCGTGCGCCTGCGCGAGCACCACGTCCATGTGGTCGCGCGGCGTCGCCAGCGGGTCGGCGTCGAACGCGCGCTCGCGGTACCCCACGGCGGCCAGCACGCGCTCCCGCGTCCGCTCGCGCGGCGACACGTACGGCGCCAGCGGGGCGAGCTTGGACTCCGGCAGCGGCGGGATGTTCTGCCGCGTGACGGGCTCCAGCGGCGGCGGGCGCGTGCCGGGCCGCGAGCGCCGCCCGAACGCCGTCACCGGGTCGGGCACCAGGCTCGGCCGCGGCACAAACGGCACCTTGTCCCAGTCGCCCGGCCGCTGCAAGCGGAGAAGTCGCCGTTAGTCGGACGGCCGGCTCCAGCCGCGTCTATATTTGGCGCGCTCGGTGGCTCCGCTTTCCGACGCTCCGATTCTCAATGCGATTCGACCCGCTTGCGGATTGCAAAACTGATGCCCTACCGAGCCCTACGCTACTCGATTGGACTCGAGGCGGCCGCCGTGGAATCTTAGTAAGCAACATGTTTACAAGCGACGCTAAATGTTATCACCGGCTAGATGCTAGATGTGTGGGGCGAATCGAGAGGCGGCGTAGTGTTGGACGGGCGCTACGATGGGACGCTCGAAATAAAACTGAGACATGAGAGTGACGAGGGTCGACTTGGTGCGAGGGGCGTCCGGCTCCCGGGAATAGAGTGGAGCGAGGTACACGCTCAACGGGTGTTAGTAGCACGGACTCACCGTGATGCTGGTGTAGCTGGATGTGGGCCGGTAGGGGCGGCGCGTGGTGTAGAAGTCACTCTCGTAAACCATTGTTGCTGCTGTGACTGTGATTCGTGATCGTTCGACTGAAACTCGCGGCGGTTGATCCTCGACTGAGGAGCGCGCGCGCAGCTGCCGCGCCGCGAAGCCGACGACCTTATTTTTAGATCACTGTCATTGCAATTTTCACGTCATATTATCATCTGGCTTTTAGTCAGAATTTATAAAATCCTCATTCGCTGTGATGTCACAATTGGGTTAAGGATAATAATTTTGCATTCTAGATGTATGCGATTCACCGTTCACGTATCTCAGAATAAGGCGACGGGTGAAAATAACCAGCTATATGATAATGAGTTATTAAACTACGATTATTATTTTACGATCTTGAATGATGACTGAGTTGGCAGACGTCAACGCTGCCCACGAACATTTCCCCGTAGACTGCTTTGAGTCGAGAAACTACGTTTTACCGTTGAGCTGTTTGTTTTGCATAATTCAATTCAATTCTACCAAGTTCCAGAGCCAGTCGGAACGAAATTCAGTCTGAAAGAGAGGCCATGGTGGCTCGTGTGTATCTCATTGTGCTGTGTCCGAATGGGGCAAAGCCAATCTTGTGAAATTCAACGTCACTAAACGCAGACATGTCTATTCACCGCCAAGAGGAGCCCGCTCACCTTGGCTCCTACTGTTCGGAATATTTCCTTGGATTATACCTTCCTTCAGTTCAGTTGTTAGGAGTAGAGATATCCTTGAAACTCAAATTTGGGCGGTTCATTGAGATCAAGGCCAAGGCTGCTGCAAGGAAACTTGGTGTCCTTGCAAAGGTGCGGCGGTACTTCACACCGAGGCAACTCTTAACTTGTACAAAGCTCAGGTCCAGGTTCGACCGTGTGTGGAGTACTGTTCGCACATTTGGGCAGGCGCAGCCAAATGCCACCTTTCTGCCTTGGACTCCATGGAGAGGCGTGCGAAGAGGCTCAATGGTGAATATTTGGTTGAGACCAATCTGCAAAGCCTTGAGATTAGGCGTAGAGTAGCCAGCCTCTCCGGTTTTCTACAGGGCACATTTCAGAGAGTGTGCACAGTAATTATTTCAGATAATTCCCCCGTTTCCTGTTTCTTCATCGAACGACACGACGCACAGCGGGTATCCATCCTTTTGTTGTGAACATCTCGCCGGTACGGACGACGCGTTTTGCCTCGTCATTCGTTATACGCACCGCCAAGGAGTGGAACAACTTGCCTGCGACGGCATTCCCGCCTATGACGTGAATATCTTCAAGAAAAGAACCACCTTCGACCACATCTTCACTTACCATCGGGTGGGATTGTGGTCAAGTACCTATCTATTAATGGCCGGGGCCGCGGGGTAGGTAGAAATTTATGTGACAAATAAATGTCTGTTTTCGGGTCATGAGTGTTAGTGTAGTGACTACTAGTGACGTCTTATTTTTTTTTCATGTCATATCATCATAATCTTTTGTGAAGAGTGTGAAAGTATGCGTTTATTATTTAGTTAGCTGTTGGACTAACTCCCGTTTATGACAAACATTTTAGAATTTGTATTTCTTCAAGATCTTTTTACACGCTTTATTTATCTCAGTCTTTGTACCTATTGTCCAGTCCATAATTCGACGGACCACTTTGATAACTTAAGTTGCCAGGAGTCATTGCTGTTCTTATCGACATTATGAAAATGTTTATCGATATTTTGCGTGACTTTTAAAATCAAATTAACTCTATCTTAAAGCATATTTTTTCTTAATAAAAATGTGACTAACTTTTGTTTAAATTAAATAAAACTTATCTTTATTAATTTTAGCTGGCATCGAATCATTAAACGGAAGATATTTTAGTTAGATAAGAAATACAAACATTAATCGAACACTATTTTATCAACGTAACCTACCTAAACGTTTTTTCGTCGTTCGCTTTCTCGGTGAATCAAGGGTCGACACTGAAATATCAACACTTACGCTTCGCTACTAATTTACTGCAATAGATGGCAACACTCTATTTGTCAGTGGTCCGTTGAATTATGGATCTGCTCTGCTATAGCTAAGTCTGTCTCATGCTTAGGGTAGGAATACTTGTAGGTACATAAATTATTGTA
Organism: Thymelicus lineola; assembly: GCA_963932265.1. Taxonomy (NCBI): domain Eukaryota; kingdom Metazoa; phylum Arthropoda; class Insecta; order Lepidoptera; family Hesperiidae; genus Thymelicus; species Thymelicus lineola. The sequence continues at coordinate 3,128,199 of OZ010699.1, read as the reverse complement.
ATTAACCCTTTATAAGGCATAAGGAACTAGAGATGATATAATAAAACTTTTTATATATTCAGAAAGAATTTTATATTGTTTTTAAAAAAATGAATTTTTTTTTTTAAAAAATATAAAAAAACGTGGTGGGAAAAATGTTCCCTTTGCCTGTGCAGATTCAAGATTTTTTGTGGAATGCACTAAAGCACGGTGTAATGCAGAGTGGAACCCCACATTTTTCGCACATGATCTTTGATCGTTTATCTTTTATCTTTGTGCTGCACATTCTGCATCGTTTATACGAAGGTAATTCAGCGGGCATGTGGTCTCCAACGTTTGTATAACGAATTTCTTCAGCTATAACATGTAAAGCCTTTTGGCGATTCTCCGACAAAACTGCTTTTCTTTTGCATACGTAGTTAACAGGACCAGATCGACGTTTTCTGCTTGTAAAGCCACTGATCAGACCTCTAGCAATAGAGACCCGGAATTCCAGGTTACTCAATTTAGTCACATTCTCATTTTGGCAATATAACAAATATGCATTTGTTATGCTCGTGTCAAGGAGAAAATAGAAAATACGCAGCCACCATTTTTTACTCCTCCTGCCAACAGAATAGGTGCTTTTGATTTGGTCGAAGCGATCCACACCGCCCATCCTTTTGGTGTACTCTTTTACAGCTAATGGACATTCAATTGCCATTTTCGAGCCATCTTTTTGCGTCCGCATTATTGTGGTTTTATCCACTTTTGGGTGGAATGCATTTGTTAGTAACAACACTTCTTTGCTGTCTTGCCAGACTATGAAAGCTACATTACCTTTCACTCTCCACTTGTATTGTCCTTTTTCAAGTTTCAATTTCTGTTTTACTAGTCCAGGTAGATTTTTCCTATGTCTTCTCACGGTTCCAGTAGCATAAATGCCGTTTTCATACAGATATTGCAATAAATTATAGTCGCAGAAGAAATTGTCAAATGTGACAATAATGTGATATTCTTCCAGTGCTTTATCAATTAGCTTTTCTGTCAATGTCTTTACAACTTTATATCCTAAACCTTCCTCTGTTCCAGTTTCTAATTTTCCTGTGTAAAGGTAGAACTCGTATAGGTATCCGGTATAGCTATCGCAGCGGCACCACACCTTGTAGCCTCTCTTTATAGGTTTTAGTGGCATGTATTGTTTCATTGAAGACCTGCCTTTAAACAGGATCATGGACTCGTCAATGCTTTGCGAAGAAGATGCCTTAGCATTCGTCAGGCAAGCCTCATTGATGGAATCTAATAATGGTCGTAATTTATAAAGTTTGTCGGTAATATTCGCTGGTTGTCCTAAATTGTCATTGAGATGAAAACATTGTAATATTTTCTTGAAACGCTTTACAGTCATAACTTCAGCTATCTCATCAACTCTGAAACCAGGGTCAGATGACCAATAAAGATCAATGGACGGAAGAATATTGTATCCCATAATTATTATAATCCCTAAGAAGGCTTTTAGTTCCTTTTTGTCTAAGGCTGTCCATCGTTCCGCATTGCTTTGCTCGGCGTATAAATTTGTTTGGAATACGATCGAGTCGTAGACATCGTCCGTAAAGAATTTTTCAAATAATACTACCGGCCTTATGCGGCTGCTAAACATATGTGGAGGTCCCATTGGGATTTCATCATAAACAGATGGAGTGGGTCGATATGTTGTCCACTTGGTTTTTTTCCATACTTCGTCTTCTCCGTCGGAATCATCTGTTTCTGAATCTGCGTAAAAATTCTGTGGGGATAGTGTTCTAGGCTCTGCGGCCTGTTGAGACACGGGTAGAACTTGGACTCCTGTTGCCCTTCTAGGGCGATCTGTATGAGATGACTGAGGTGATGGACGTGGCGATTGTGTCCTAGGCTCTGCAGCCTGTTGATTTGAAGACACAGGTAAAACTTGGAGTCCTGTATCACGTCTAGGATGATCTGTATGAGATGACTTCGTAAGAGGACTTCGTGGGAGTTCAACAGTTGTTGCACCACTACTTTCGCTGTGGAATGATTGGGGAGAGAGACATTCAACAGGACTACTTGGTGGATCGGGCGATTGTCGTAGAACTCCTTGGCTAGGTTTGTCTAAATCCTCTAGAATTCTTTGAAGTTTCGTGGTACTGTACTGTATTTCTTCTTCATCTGACTGCAAATCATCGTCTGACTGAGTAGGATCATCAGGAAGGCCAAAAATCTCTTCTAATGCGTGGGTTATTTGCAAATCGTTGAGAACTTTACTCTTAACCATATTTGAAAAAATCTGCAACAAACAGGCAAAGGGAATATATTTACCACCACAACTAAGTCATGTATCTAAAATATCCCAAGACCCAGGATGAAAATATGTATCTTTTTATATAGAATAAACACTAATAAACAATATTTAGAACAACTTACCGTTTCAAAATCACAAAAATCGAAGATTTATTAAGATTTGTTAAAAGTTCAGATTTTTCATTGTTTTACAACTGGCTGACATCGCAAATCAAAAAAGTAATATGGCGACCTGTCACTGTCTATAAGAAAAAAATGTTGCCATTTTCAATACGGAAATTGTTGCCATAGACAAAATCCGATAGCTTCTTTTATTTATTTTTTACATTGGCAATAGTATGGTGGTAAAAATATTCCCTCTGCCTTATAAAGGGTTAATATCTCAGATTGTAGAACAAGTGATGTACATACTATTATTTGGAAAATACGATATCTGCAGGAATCAGGAAACAAGACTCCGTACACTATGGAGATTATGAGTATACACTATAGGTACATGATTCGATTGCAGTGAAGCCTCTCGTAGTCCGCCGCTGATAGATGTCCAGCCGGTAGATTTTGTTCCCCTATGATGTTCTCCGCCAACGCCATCGACATCAGCGTAGGAATAATTCCTGAAATTCGGTTATTCTAATGGCTCAAAAAATGTGCATGCAGGCAGCTGGGACATGCCCACCTCATATCATGGTCTGTTTTTTATTTTCATAATTTTGTTTCTCTCTCAAATTCAAATCGCACCTTCAGTGGAAAAAAGGCATAAGATGAAAATTGCAATTTTACAGGAGAGCAAAAAAACTGTTAAAAGCGCTTCGTCCACTTTGGTAACTAAAGTTACGTAACCAGTTACAAGAGAAGATTTTTCTTTCGCTGTTTGGTAACTAGTTGTGAAAGGAGAATTATTTTTCCATTTTCGTAGATCAAATTATTTCCATCCCTTCGTCCACTTTGGTAACTAACATTACCCATTTATTAGTTACTAACGTGGACCAGGACTGTTTTTTCGAAGATCTATCCTGCTGCTTTTTAAGTACAATTGCAAACACTTAAAACATATTTTTATATTTAAACATTTATTAAAAAATAAAACATTAGTATTTATTGATAAATTTTTGGTACCTACTGGATTAATAAACATTTTAAACATGTGAAAGTGTAATTAATAATCAAATGATATTAGGGAAATTAAATTTAAATCATAAAAGGAGCAGTTAGCTCCAAACAATGTCCTACTGTAATTTCTTTATTTTTTAATTGCTCTATAGTTGTATTTATTTCAGTGTCAATTTTATCATAATTGTTGCTTTACCGTTGTTTAGCTGCCGAATTAATTGATTTAATTTTTGTTTCCTTAATTAGAATTAGAATATCCAAAATTTTTGCGATGGATGGGTTTTTATTTCCCACAAAACGATTAATTCTAGAATGCAATCCTTCCAAATGGTTATTACTTAGTACTTCTTAACTCTTCCCCTTCACAACACCAGATTTTAATGAAATTTAAATCTATCAGCCAATAATGATCAAAGTACCTATGAGTTAAATTTTGCTATTGGATCAGTTTTGGGCGATCTCTTCATGGCATTTATATATATATATATATATCTTATATGTTTATGCTTGACTACAATCCCACCTGATGGTAAGTGGCGATGTAGTATAATTATATATATATGATGACATAACTGTAACCAGAGCTAATATATTTTAAAGGTAATCGGGCCATATTAACTGCACATCGCGCAACATGCCGCCTCTGAACTCTTGACTTGATTCCTAGCTGTTTGGCTAACAGCTATGAAGCCATGAAGTTTTTAATAAATGTTGAAATATTTATTAAAAACTTCATGTTTTTAAGTGTTTGCAATTGTACATAAAAAGCAGTAGGATAGATCTTCGAAAAAACAGTCCTGGTCCACGTTAGTAACTAATAAATGGGTAATTTTAGTTACCAAAGTGGACGAAGGGATGGAAATAATTTGATGTACGAAAATGGAAAAATAATTCTCCTTTCACAACTAGTTACGAAACAGCGAAAGAAAAATCTTCTCTTGTAACTGGTTACGTAACTTTAGTTACCAAAGTGGACGAAGCGGTTAAAAGATCAGTAAGTAGTCTAAGGAATTTACATTACGATTTCTTGCACAAAACCTTCAAGATTAATGATAAAAATTTGAAAAAAGTTGAGCTTAATGCAGTTTATGTCCATCTTTCCAATCATATTAATAACTAAAATTCAACGTAAGACGACTTATGCTTTTTAAACGCTTTTATTTAGCTTCACTTCGGAGCATCAAAGCATCAAAGGATCAAATCTTGTAACGTTAATTTGAATGACTTCCCTTTAATGAAAATTGATGAAATTTGGCAGACATGTGTATTTCCGATGACAATACACGAAAATCATATTTTAAACTAATTTTCATTGTTTATTTGTTGTTAAATTAAAAAAAACGATTTTCAGACTTTAGACGCATAATTCTCTATGTTCTATTTTACGTAGAGACTTGAAATTTTCACAACTTGTAGCTAATTTTATAAACTAAACATTGAAATAAAAGCGTTTAAAAAAAAAAATTTTTTTAGGATTCAACTTATTTTCCACTGAGGGTGCGAAATAACACGTAGAGAGTATTATTGTACTTTTCTTTGTTTTAAAGTAATTACTTATGAATTAGTGTGAAGTTATTTGGAACTTTCAGCAAAATGTGTGAAGTCTGCTAATGTACACTTGATTGCTTGATGAAGCAGTACCATGGGATGTGATGATTAATTATTTTAAAGTGTACTTTGTCATTCCTTTGTCATACCTTGTGTTCTTTGTCATTCCTTCTCGCAACAAAGCAGTTGTCGAAATCGTTACTTATTCCTTTTCTTATTGGACGAGATGACAATTACAGCTTTATTTATTCAAGTGGTGTTGCCACACTGCAGTAATGTAATGTTATGAAACTAAAACATTTAGTGCGGCAGCACCTTTAACACAATGTCGTCCAATAGAGATGCGGCCATGGCATCTAAATAAATGTCCTAGCTCTGGATAAAGTACCTTCTTGAATTTGTATTGGTAAAGCATTTATTATAAATGAAGTTTCATAAACTTATAGAGATTCATTTGGATAAGTTGTTTTAAATAATCTACTTAATTTTATCTTTTGAAAATATGTTTTATCTTTTGTATCTAAACAATTTAGTGATGTGTCATTTCAGTTCTGTACTACAATGTTATTACCCGAGTGACAAGGAAGCGTTACTGGATACATCAAATGCGATATGATTGAAACTACAAAATAATTTAGACATTTAGACATAGGGGTATCCATCCACGCGGACCTCTCGCTAATAATACAACAATTAAAAAATATTAATCAACTTAAACTATTTATTTTCCTTTTACAAAATGACGTTAGAATTTACAATAATTTTTCATCATCTGACTGTATACGCAGCCTTCAATCACAGAAGAACTGCCGACGTTCAAATTTGGACCCAGAAATAAACACAATACAGTGTATTATAAATCGACGGCAAATCAAACACCCGGTGTCCCAGACCCACTGCTTTATTGACTCACCAGTGTTTCCATACAATAAATCATAACAATTCAGGTCAAACAAAACAACACGTGCCGAACTTATAATAATCATAAATACGTCATTACGGTCTGGCGCGTCGATCGAGGAGTGATCGGGAACGGCTCAGTCTGCCAGATAATAAATATCAACTTATGTACACGAGGCCACGCGACGCTACTCCCCCTCATATATTTATAACTTTTTTTAAAAATTTATAATTTATTTCGTTATGTCCTATCTATGAAGATCGACTATGAGCGAACGCGCCCGCCAGCCGCGCGCCCCGCCCCGCCGAGCGCCGCCCTCCTGGGTGACCGACGTGTCGCGACAACCACATCCCCGCACTTGCACAACACTAGTCGCCAACTATGCGACAACATCATGGACAATCGTTAATCGATACTTTCACGTCACTTCGTGTCCCGTTACGTCATCGGTCAGCCAGGACGGCAGATCAGTGCGGTTACAAGTTTGGCGGATCTTCTCCCCGTATACACTCGCTTTGTCGCTGATAACCGGGCTACACCGCGCCCGCGTTGTCGCACACTTACCCAAAAACAGGAGCTTATACGAGCGGCGAACCCGTCCAATTGCAACCGCACGCGACTCCAGGCGACGCGGTGCGGCAGCTAGTTTGTGCATACCGGTGGACGACGGATTCGATACTAGTGAACGCGGGGGCGAAGGACGCGCGGCGCGGGGCGCGGGGCGGTCGGGACAGCGGTCGGTGTGGGCGCGGGCTCGTCACGGACGTCACTTCCCCACGTCACGAGCGTGACTCCAATAGTACCATCTAGTACCACCCTGCCGACGCCTCAACAGACAACATGCAAGCTCCGCATCGATATGCATTTCGGACTGTCGTAGTCACCCACGCTTTAGCTCCATAGATTACTCCGAAGATCCAGAGACGACGAGATAACCGTCTCTCGTTATCGCAGAGAATTGCCGTCAAAGTCAAATGTATTCCTCTAATCTGAATTGGCTTCTTCCGGCAAGTTCCTGCGCTCCATCTTTCATAGTTATTCTATGCTTTATTCTAACCACTAAGTCTAACCTATAATCTATGGCCTACACGTATGGTCGCCCCTTACGTCTACGGCACAGATTCGCTGTATGAGTAGTTGTACCATAGTCGTGAAGGCAATAAGGCGTGCTGGTCACACGTTGCATGCTGTCTGTTGACTCCAACTGATTACAATGCAATGCACAGAAAACGAGTGGGACATTTACACGTTGAATTGAATCGCTCGCATGTAACATCTCTGAATCTGTATTCATTTCACTACATATAACAATGTATCGAGTCTCACAAGGTACTGAAATATTCAGCAGACAAACAAATATTTTATGACAGAACAGTTCTATCAAGTCAAGGTATATACATTAAGCTGGTCATCCATGATCTAGTGTACTTGTCAAGTTTGCAGTTTGACTTGATGCGGCATCAAGTTTGCATGAGATAGTTATATAGCCAGATAGCCATACCGTGGCCATACACCGTCAAGTTTACTGGATGTCGCGTCAAGTCCGCTGCAAACTTGACAAGTATACTTGATCGTGTATTGTCAGCATCATACACTATAAATGAGATATGGTTGTCCGTGTATTGTGATGTGTCTAGCATCGAAACGCATTATTATAAACAAAGAAAAATTGCTGCGTAAAAGATGATAACAATAAATCAATTCTATCGAAACTGAATTCATAATATTTTCTGGATGTGTAAACCAAGCTGATGTAACTGACGAGCAATCGATAAAAACGAAAGACAGATCTAACTGCTATCTATAAATCAGACATTTAAATCTAGTCACAGCCAGTCATTACCATAGATCTCAGTTTAAAACCCAAGAAACATCAATTCATTTTCTTCAATCCGACTTACTGTGATGACATTTTTCACGGCAGAAAACAACAATTTGAGCCAAACCCTAAAACCTTCTCTAAACATGTCTCTCACTTTCAATGTATAAATGTGAAACTGATATTTCTAGTCTAATTTCACTTTTCACATGTAAACATTAAAAAATATACAAAAATTAATCGGGGAATAATATGGGCGAATTTTTTCTATTCAGAGTTAAAGAATAGATACAAAACAACGGAAATACATATATATTTAAAGCAGGTTCTATATACAACAGAACCAAATAACAAGTGTAAAATATTACGGTACTGTAACATGACAAAATATGCCAGTATTGCTTCTAGTACATGATGGAATTTTTTAAATCACAGAACAGAATTAGAAAAGAAATTTTTTGACCGTCGATACATAACTAAATAGATATAATATAAATATCATTGTGATAGAGTATGATTTGAACAAATTTCAATACGGGACATGTTCATACATGTCGCTATTAAACTGAAGTTTGGACATGTTCGGATATGTGGAGTTCCAAATGCAGCATTTAGTAGTAGCACTGCAAATTATACATTACGAATATATAATCATAACACGCTTAACCATCTTAACATAGAGGTCCTTACAGGTAATAGACGACAGTTAAATTACGACTACGAGTCGCAAAGGGCCACTTTTCCCACTTATGGAACATTATGATGTTACGACTTATTTTGACAGGGTGAGAGTGAATGTATTATAAAACAGTTTGTATCAGTGTCGTTGTCAGACGGGACGTTCAGGGACAGTCTATGAGTGGCGGATCCAATCAGGGGGGGGGCTGGACCCGGCTAAAGAAACGAACGAAACGAACCTTATATAAATAATGTCACGGGTGGACGTAGATGCATTTTGTAGGGGTTTCGCCCCCTACCCCCCGTGGACCCGCGAGCGCAGTCTATACAGATTCAGAGATTTCTGTCGGCAGGGTGCGTGGGGGCCGGTGACGCTACTGCGAGGGGTACTGCGATGGCACCGACGCGTACATGACGGGCTGTGGCGCTCCGCCCCACGAGGCGCCGCCCGCCGCCCCCGCACCGCCCGGCATGCTCATGCGGTAGCCGGCTGGAAACAAACACATTTATTACTTAAAATTAGCTAACGCTTGACCACAATCCCACCTGATGATAAGTGGAGATGTCATTATTATTAGTAACAATTCTGGAACTTCATGTTTTGATTGTTTCATGTTTTATTTTAAATCGGTCAGACCGTTGATCTGTTGATCGCCCAGGTCTAACGGTCGTGTTCTGGTCTTTCGATCAGTCATTGTTTACACGGTTATTTTTAGGAGTTAAAATAAAAGTTGTAATTGTTGTAATTATCTGCCATAAATGGACTTTGATTTTACATAAATTGCATACGTTTAATGCATTTTATTCTTCTATTAGTATAAAAATAGAAACATAAAGCGATTAAAAAAATACTAAGAGTAATGTATGATGAAGTATGAACTGAAAATAATATGTAAAATAAATTATAACCATTTCATTCCTGACATCACTACCCACCATCCTATAACAGTACTTTCCTCGCATAGAACAGAAAAACGCTCCCTATCTATACACCGTCACAGCGCCTTTCGCCGCGTGATAACGACTCCCAGTGATAACGGATGATAAACTGTTGATAATGCTTGTTTGATAAACTTAGTAACGGTGCATTATTTTACTATCGCTATGTTATATTTACAGAGCGTGCACTTCATTTATTAGAAAACGATTCTAGTGATCCCAGACATATGTCTATAAAAAATATTATAAACACATTATCATCAATCAAATCTATGTCCCTTGTCTTATGACAAAAAAATTCGGAAACTGATTTTGAAATGAAATGAAATGAAATTGTCGTAGTTAAGCCGTTACTTAATATTTTTGTTTGGTTTTAAACAAATCGCACCCTTAGTGGAAACAAGCATAAGTCGTCTTACGTTGAATTTTAGTTAATAATATGGTTGGAAAGAAGGACAAAAGCTGCATATGCTCAATTTTTTTCAAATTTTTATCATTAATCTTGTCGGTTTTGTGCAAGAAATCTTAATTTAAATTCCTTTGACTACTTACTGACACTTTAAACAGTTTTTTTGCTCTCTGGTAAAATTGGAATTTTCATCTTATGTCTTCTTTCCACTGAAGGTGCGAAATATATTCCTTGAAGCTCTTGCAACATTCTATTATTATTCATTTAACCAATTAGTTATGATCTCACGAGAACAAATGGCATGGAATGTGTTAATAGTTGAACAACAATGTACACACACAATACACATTGACAGTGACGTCATAACAGAAATGGCACAAGAGATGGACGGTTGCCAACTACTGAAAGGGAAAAACAAAATCACCTTAACAATGATTCATTTTCAAATATGGAAGAGACTTATTTAGTAGAAGCCAGCTGCTTGACTTTGTCAATCCTATTAATATCCTTATTTAAAAGTCAATTCTTTGCCAGTGACGTACAAAGCTTGCAATGATGCAGATCTTTTTTTGAATTATTTTTGCTTATCTTTTATAAAGCCTCGAAGCTATTCACTTCATAAGTAGGAATGTGTGATCTTTAAATAATCTTTATTTACTGTAGAATAATATAACGATCTCATAGCCTTGTTTATTTATTTCATTACACTTAAGTACTTATGAACATATTTTTTTATTCTACCACCATTTAGGAAACCACTAAAGACCCACTTTTCAGTTTTATCACTAACTAACTGTTGGCCGCAGCTTCACACGCGGAAATTATGCTTATCATATTCATCCCCTATTTCACCCCCTTGGGGGTTGAATTTTGAAAAATCCTTCCTTAGTGGATACGTCATAAGATGAATACGTGTGCGAAATTTTAAGTTTCTAGCCCTAAGTGTTTGGCCTGTGTGTGGATTTATTTATTTTATTTCTTTATCGCTTACTATTGGATACCGGCGTGTGATTTACGATAAAAATTTTATATGGGAAAAGTTGAAAATCTAAAATGTGCCTAACGCATTGTTTTAGTGGTCTCACACCATTTTCGTATTATTGCCTTTCAAATGAGACCACTTTGTGGCTCATTGGTTGGATCGTTTCATAAAGGACATCCATACAATCATTTTTAATGTTTTATTATATAATTATATAGATTGGTGGGCGGTAAACTGATAGGGAAGTGTGGAAGAGGAAAACATATTGCGCCGACCCCAAATAAAATTGGGAAATGGGCAGGATGATGATGATGGTGGGTGGTAAACTAGATTGGTAAAGGGGCCGTTCAAGTATTAAGTAAGCACTATTTCTTTGTTTTGCTTATTTTGGATGACATGGGGGGTAGGGGAGTCTAGATGATGATTACGTCATCGGTAGTTATTTACTTTTTTACACTTTTCTTGAAAAATGATTATTTAAGCATGGGGGAGGGGGTAAGAGCTTTGCTTACTTTTACTGACAAGGGGGATAGGGGGGGTAAATAATTGTAATAAATCTGCTTACGTAATATTTGAACGGCCCCAAAGTGGTATGGGTGGTCATGAATCATGATGGTAGAACGGTGTGAGTGGTAACATACCTGCAGCTGCTGCTTGTGGGCTGCTATAGGCGGCCGCGTACTGCTGGTAATAGCCCGGCGCCATGTAGCCCTGTAGCGCGGGGTAGCCCTGGAAACAAACGTTGCAAACTTAACCTCTGGTACAGTACGGCCGACGTAACTTGGCGCGTCTGAACATAGGCTTTGCGAACTTTAGCGCATGTAAGACAGAGATAGCGATACAAATATACTAACGTGTGACTGAGACATAATACGCCGCGTACCGAGCATTGCCGAATTATGTTACTGCGCAGCCTTTTGCGCGAAGTTCAGACGCGCCAAGATACAGCGGCGGTAATATATGCGGGAGAGCCGTTTGGCCGAATGAGAGTTTCAAATTAGAAGCATGAATATTGTTTATGGTAGATTATTTACTCAGGAATCGAAAACTAGGAATAAAATATGTAATTTCTTTAAAATAAGACATATATTTGCGTAATAGTAAACAGTATAACCTTGGCTCAGTACTGAGACGAAGCAATTGACGAGGGTATATCAGATCTGAGACAGCATACCAAAGCTCAAACGTGGGACATCGTAACATGTTCCTTTTATAAGGGAAGGGAACTAAATAATTGCTGCAACGAATATGTGTTCTGTTTTACTGAATATTGGATTTAATTGAGTGATATTTATTGATGATTGAATTGATAAATACCGTAGAGCACAATAGGAAGAACCAAACAGAAGTATCTAAGCTCATGTTAAGTTCATTCCTACCGATATTTCTAGTCGCGAATTGAATTTAGATTTATATAATTATTTTGTATAGATCTAAGGATTTTTTCTAACTACCGAAATCATATAAAACATAATTAAATAATGTTTTTTTACATGAAACTGTAAACATCCATACATGAACATTTTATCATCAGTACCACAGTCGCTCGCGCGTCCGTGACCTGATGTAACCACGAAATATGTAAGAACTGAATATAATACTTAGTAATCATTTATACATTAATTGTACTACATTGCAAATTGCATGTTAATTAGCGTAGCAGGACGTACTTGTTTAGTATAACATTCAATTTTAATTAGGTAAAAGTCGACGTCTATAGACTGGGTTATATGAAGATTTATTCATAATTGCTCTATTCATTTCTGTACCAATACTTTTTACATATTTTTGAAAAGAGATCCACGCTATAATAGCAAAATTTCATAAGTGGAGATATGTATGTATCTTGGTTTATTTAAAAACAAAAATGTAGTTATAGTTGCTATCTCTTATCAGGAGTAGTGGATAGTTATTAGAAAGCAATCATGAACTCATGACCTAAGTTTAGGCTGATATTAGACTTCTCAAAACCTCTCTTGAGAGTAAAGAAGAAATTTCAGAGATGCCACCATCAATAACAGAAAACGCTGAACGCTACATTGAATTAACTATTAATCGCTTAACGACGACGAGTAACACAGAAGTAAACGATTATGTAGAATGATAATAAAGTGTAAAAGATTAAAAAACTGCTCACGTCATACGGAAAAGTCATATAAATGAACTAGCCGTGACACAACAATGTTTCTTTCTTCAGAAAACTTCGCAACTTTAACAAGTTAAACCTCCTCTATGTTGGTTTGCACTAAACCCCACATGTTTATGTTGTACTGGTACAATTAGTTTATCTTCTACATCAAAAAGTGTACATACAGATTTCGTACAAATGTTTCGCATTAGGTCTAAATTAGCAAACAATAATAGCCGCTTCGCTATTACATTATACGAAAACAAGAAAAATCAATTATGTAGATGTTGTAATTACTTTGTTCTAGTTATAAGTTTTATATTCTTAAATCAAGACCTATTTCATATTTTGTACTTAGTCTTATAAAAATATTGTAATAACCCTATTTTTTCGTCGATGATGATGAAGGTAACTTTTTTTTTACAATTTCCAATACCAAAATTAACTATAACTACGATCTGAAAATTTTGAAAAGGGGAATTAGTTATCTATGGGCAGACTTATTGCACACGTAACTTGAAACACTTAATATAAAACTTCCATAGGAATGAACAATGCCAGCCCAAATATACTTATCCTTAACAACACTTGAGGCCACTCAGCCACTACAAAATATCGATGAAATTACAATGTAGCATGAGTTGCTTAGGAACAGATCCTTGTTTTAAATGACGTCATCGTAAAAAAAAACATCCACTTAACTTTCAAAGGGCTGGAATAGAGGCTTATTCATAAGCATAAAATTAAACAAAACCTTGTCCAAATTACAGTACATTCATGCAACTCTTGTAGAGTTAATAGGGTCTTATAATTTACTGGAGATTTTAAATGCACTCATTGTTGAGTACAGTTAATGACTGCCTTATCAGCTTAAGAATAGAACAATACTTTCTGAACATTTTAGTTTAAATAAGGGCTGTAATTAAATGTGTAACTTGTGACGATCTTAGAAAATCATCAAAAATTATATGTATCGGTATAATTTTAGATTAGACAAATGAATGATTCACAACCTGTAACTGTCCCATTTTATTGGGTTTGGGCATGTTCTGTTAAGAATTAATTGGAACTACAAAAAACCTCTCAGGAACACCTCAATTTCCTATAGGGTTATTTGACTTGTTGTCATGTTTTTTTTGGCTTGCATGCAATGAAAGAGTATAAATGAGGTACCTTTTAAGCGGGAGATCAATGCCCTGTAGGGAGAAACTGGCAACATTATTTACAGTGAAACATTCTATGATTGAAAAAGAAAATGTTCACGTTTTTGAAAAAATAAATTAACAAACACAATTTACATAATATATATTCGATTTTATAGATTTAATATAATTATCAAAAGAGTTATGTAATTATAGCAATTTCAGTAGTTAGGGAACATACCAAAACCACGTGCCTCATTTAGGGGGGGGGAGGGGGGTCTTCAAAACACCACGATTGGTCACAGAGGGGAGGGGGGGGGGTTTAGGTTTTTGTCACGTAGTCAATATTTTAGCAACCATTGCGCCACAAAGTCGTCAAATATAAGCAAAATTATTATTTTTTAACTCTGTTTTTGCAAAAAAGTATTGAAAACCATATTTATCAATTACCACGTGAAAACTAGGGGGGAGGGGGGGGGTCTTCACATATACTACGGATGGTCACGAAGGGGGGGGAGGGGGGTAAAAAGTTGGGAAAAATAGGTTACGTGGTTTTGGTATGTTCCCTTATATCTTATTAAATAAAAGTGAATCATCCATGTCCAATCCTATGATGACTAACTGATTTTTCCTGTAGATATGCATAATAATTCATGCAGACATGCATAATAAAAGTGGTGAAATTGTACTGTATTTACACTACTTCGTGATAGAGTATATGGAAGGTAGTAACAAGGCAGACAGATAATGAACCTTTCCAATATACATATAAGAGAAATAATTAATATTTTCATTTAGGTCAACTGAATGCATTGGTCAGTACAGAATAGATAGAACTACTTATCAAGTCAGAAAAATAGAATAAAGAAGAAAATATTGCAGATAAAAAAAACCTATGCAAAATAATGTATGCAAAACAAATATTAATAAAAATATAAGTGTGGTAGCATAAAAAAGTAGAGCATGTAGCAAAAACCACTGAATAATATGTATATGTTACAGTAATTATGTTATTGAGGTTTACAGTAATTATCTTGGAGTGACGTTTTCGAAATTTCTCTTTACCCGGAAGTTACTAAAAAGCTCATGACATGTCCTAGTTAAAAAGTGGGTTAGAGTGCTTTTGTTATACTTTTTCAACTTTTTCTTGATTGCACATGAAACCCTGTGGTTTCAGTGTAAGCTATCTGTATAGCTTACAGAGAGAGATGTAATGCAAGGTTAATATTTTATTGCACATAGATTTTCTCCCTCTCGTTAATCACTGTATATCACTGCATCATCATTAATCATTGTATATGTGTTAATCATTGTATATCACTGCTGTGGTATAGGTGATTATGTTAAGAGTTTTTAATATTTTATTAACATAAATAAATTTCTCTCTTTTATTGTTTTTGTTGACTTTTTATGCCGCTAATATTACATTTCTGGTTTTAGACTATCATGGATTGCCTGAAAGAAATTACTATATAAAGATAGGTCATCCTTTTTTTAAAATTTGATGTGTTACTGTGCTGAGCAAACAATAAAGAGTTTTTGTATCTATCCATCTACTCTTAGTAGCTAAAGGTAATTAATTTTTGTTATATCTATTTTTGAGATCTATTATGTTTAGGTTACAACATTTCAGCATGTAATGTATGTGAATATAATCAAGAAAGATAATATATAAATCTAGTAAGACCAGTGAAGCTGCCTGCTACAGATATATACAGCCTCTAAAGATAATAGCTTTTTCTTATCAGTCTTTCCTGAACTGTAAAACTTGAGTTAACTGTAATAATTCTATTGAAGCTAGCACCGAGGCAGCTGAGTCATCTATATAGCTATGTATACATTGTAATCCATATTATCATTTTCAACTAACCATAATAAGACTACTGTACAAATTGTTTTGAATTATACATAATTATAATAGTTGGAGCTGACCTATGACAATACAGGAAAAAATTATCATAGATAATTACAATTTGAGGTTATATTTCATTTCATTCTTACATCAGTATATGAATTATTATGAAGAACTTTGCTTATTCAAGATTAGTGTTGTTTAGCTATTATATGTTATCACCAGTCAAGATTATAGTAAATATTATTTGTTAAGCGTTTTTGTATAGTCAGCAATATTACTCTCAGGTTAATGCTATTATGTATGTTTCCTAAATATCTTACTCCGAGATAATGCAGAAAAAATGTAACCATCCCATTTGGAACAATACTCACCAATAAATAAATTAGCCAGAAAAAAATACTAGGTAGGTACATAAAACAAATACTTTAAAACCAATAACATCACAGTGACATGAAACGAGAAGTTGATGCTTAACTACAATCCCACGTGATGTAAGTAGCGGTAAAATACAGGATGGTATTCATATTGCACATTAACTTAGTAGAAGCCTATTCAATTTTTTGTTTGTATAGGAACAAATAGATATTTACCTGAGGGTACCAATATCCCATTCCTTGTTGATAAGGGTATGGATACTGCGTTTGTGCTCCCATTGCAGCCGGTGCAGCTGGTGCACTGTTTGTGGTCTGAAACATTCAAATATGCATCATAAATCATGTTCTTTAAGTAAAAAGGTCCATGTAATACATATTACTCACATGTTGGTACATGGTATACAAGGTAAAGATGGGAAGTAAGGTATACTCATCTTTGAATTAAAAACAAACTACATTCCTGAGCAATAGATGGTACATTGAACAATTAACAGGTTATTATGTGCTCGCTCTGTACTAACAAGCTTAACCTCAGTAATGGTCAGGAATTTTTAATTCCTTTGCTTATTACCTCCGAACCATACAATGTCTTAAACATGTTACTGGTGACAAATAAATACTAGACATATGAAAACTGTTTAAAATAGTAACACACCTGATTTTCACCACCTCCATTCTCTTTGCCCCAGAAACATTTAACTGTATGCCCGCTAATTTCTGTATTATGTGTCGCTTCAATTGCATGGGCCGCAGCCTCCTTTGTAGTAAACCTAATGAATGCATAGCCTTTATCCCTGAACACTCTTATATCCTGTATTTGACCAAATTGTGAAAATGTGTTTTGCATCAACTCTTCAGTAATAACATTGCTTGTGAATCCTCCACAGTAGACTGTGGTGTTTGTCGGGGAGCTCTGATTGTACACCTCGTCGAATGTCGGCTGCTTGGCTCGCTTGCTACTCGGCGCGCCTTCGTTTGGCCTGTTCGTCGGAGGTTTACGTGTCGACCAATTGGTACGTATGGAACGCGAACCTAGCCACTGACCGTTCATTGCTTGGATAGCAGCTTCGGCGTCGGCCTTCTTAACGAATGAAACGAAAGCATAACCTTTAGATTTGAGCGTTTGTGGGTCCCGCACTATCCGACAATTTGAAATCTCACCAAACGGTGCAAAAGCTTCACGTAATATGTGAGTTTCGATCTCTGGCGACAAATCGCCGACGAATATGTGGTGATGGTTGCTCGTATCAGTCTTCGGCTGATTTCCAGGACTCGTAGCCCAGTTAACCTTCATTTCCTTATCGAGAAACACTCGCTTGTTCATGGCGGCCAGGGCCGTAGCCGCTGCCGTGTGAGTTGTAAACTCAAGAAAAGCATACGGATCATTGCCGGGCTCGCGAATTATTTTACAGCCTTTTACTTCGCCTATTTGTCCGAACAACGCGCACAGAAATTCTTCTGTCACACTCGCGTCCAAATTACCGACGTAGAGAGTTTTCGGGTGGCTTTCGTCTCCCATATTAGCTTATATCGTAATCTAGCAGTTACTTTATTACGACTATGAACACTAATATCGAAAATTATCGCTAAACAACGTGTTATTTCATCACATAAAACATTGAATGACGGATAAAAGAAAGAAAAATGTCGCAAACAGCGCCTAGAACTTCTCGAAAGACGTTGCTGTTGACTCGTGAAACGTTCACTTTTCGGAAACAAACGCATCTATAGACGAATTTCCGGTGGAATAGATTTGAAATCTTGGCGGGGAGTAATTTCAAATTTACAAAGTTTCTATTGTAAAAAACAAAATGATCCTGTTGCAATATGGTTTGAAGAATTTGTCTTCAATCATCATCAGATTTATGAAAATCAGTGAATATTTTTAGTTTTTACACTCAATAAATTAACACCATAACTAATAAAAACTGCTAAACATAGACAACATCTTCAACTTTTCCGGAAACGAGTGTCGTTTGAAAGTTTATGAATCATCATGGATGCTGTTTCAATTACACATTCTTTACGGCACTTCAAATTGGCCATTGGCTAATAAAGCGTCATAGTCATAATAACCAATTGAAAGTTGTTATGTGGGCAAATTTACACCAATCAATGATTAAGTAAACAAAAGTAGCTATCTACGATCTATGGTTTTTATGAAAAAATAAATAAAAATAAAATATTATATAAAATTATTTGAAAAATCTAAAAACACTTAAATAAATGTGATAAATGCGTTGGATGAATATGAAGACAGTGATATATCTAATTTTAATAAGCTTTTAGAAATTGGTCACGGCAAAACTCTTTGACTGTAATAGGGTAAGTTGGGGCAAACGTGGAGCAAAAAGATTTATTTTTCAATCGGGCCTTTGCACTGGAGCATAGATTTAGTACTTAATCCATGCACTGGAGCAAGAACAGCAAGAAGCATGAATAACAACAAAAGCATAGAACAAAATTTGTTTTTGCCAATGTTTCGGGTGACGACGCGGTTCGCATTGTCTTCATAACACCATACTATCAAAAATGTTTGAACTTTGACTTCTTCAACTCAAGTATTACTCACGCCATTAAAGAAACGAATCTAAAATGGCGACATTTATCATTACCTCACACTCGCATGATATTTCTTTCTTTAGTCGCACACGTTGTAATAGCACGCAAAAAATATTGGATCTGCTTACACGCTGTCTCGATACGCTCCTTTCTTTCTAAATTAAAAATGGTTTCTTCAAAATATTTTCTATTGGAAATTTTTCTGCTGTTAAAAATTATAACATTGAAAATAATACATTTTATTAAGTCTTTTTTCAAAATTACTGAATTTAAATTATTCCATTAAGAGTAAATTGAAAATTAAGGTACACAATTAAGGTACATCTATATTATAATCATATACCTACAGTGTGAATTTTCCAAGCATGGAGGGCCAAATTCAAAACTTTATGATGAATTGTGAAAAGTGGTCAAAGGAGTCTCGGGGCCGATTTTGATTAAAACTAAAAATGAATCATTAGATATTTGAAAAATTGATAACCTTTGCCAGGAATCGAACCCATTGATTTCTATCACAATCGAATTATATATCCTGGGACTATAGTTAACATGGACACAATACAAAAATGGTCATTCTGATAAGATGTCATCGGACTTCTGCGTGGCTATTCGGGTACCTACCTCTACAAAGATTTCTATCCATTATACTATAATATCCTTGGCTTTGGTTAAGATATTACTTATACAATCTGTATGTGTATTCTTTTATACTAAATCTGTGGATCATTGCGTGTGAGTTGTCAAATTGTCAAACAAATTGTCATGGACGTAACGTCACACGATGTAATTAGTTTTGAATTTATTTGAAAATCTGTATTGGGGAAGTGTAAATCCCAAAAAATATGTGTTTGTTAATTAAAATAAATATTTTTCCCGTGATCTCTCTGTTATAGTTCTTTTAAAATTCATAGTCTTGTGAGGTTATAAACCGCTATTGCAGTACACGTATGCAGTGATTCTGGTGTAAATACGTGGTTTTTGTGAATTTAGGCCTGAAATGACGTGAAAAGAGTCCTTAGCAAACAGTTAAGATACAATGTTACCGCTCACGCAGAAGGACACGCGGCTCCCGCGGGGCGCAGTAGCGGGTATTAGTGAGAAATTTCAAAATTGGCTAAGACTGATTTACTCTGATAAAAATTCTAGGAATTTATTCCTTTTCCTTATATTGAATTTGTCTTTTGCGTTCGTTGAATTATTCTATGGAGTGTGGACAAATAGTTTAGGTAACATATCTATGAAATTATCATTTATTAAAATATACCCTGGATAATTTCTTAAGTGATTATCTGGATTTAAGAACAGGTTTCTTTTAACTGAAATAAATTTTCAGGTCTTATTTCGGATGCATTCCACATGTTCTTTGATTGTACGGGGCTGGTGGCAGGCCTGGCAGCCTCCCTAATATCCAAATGGCGGGCGAACGAACGCTTCTCCTATGGATATGCAAGAGCAGAAGTGGTTGCTGGTTTTGTAAATGGATTATTCTTGTTGTTCATCGCCTTCTTCATCATGAGTGAAGCTGTCGAGAGAGCTATTGAGCCTCCAGAGGTAAATATCTTTTATTCCTAATTTATGCATATTTAAAATTCATGTTGACAATTTGCTTGGTTGGCAACATTAATTTTCTATCAGGTGACCTTTTCATTTTGTTGCTAAATAGGATATTAAAGAGTTAATGAAGTTATTTTGTATTTTAATATAGAAATTGATGTTTTAGGTACTTAATTATGTATAGTATGGATAACCAAATACATTTATTTGCATGTATTTTGTTGATAGTATAGCCTTACCTGACTGACTTGGTACCAACTGTTAATCCTTTTAAGGGGTAGTTGTTCAGTATTACTTTTAAAAACAATCTAAATTCTAAACTACTGGGCTTGTTTTTTATTTTTAGTTTATTTTACGCAGTCGGGTTTTGGTTTTCTAATAAAAAAAATTATTAGATCCTTTACATACAGACTTCTCAGTTAATTTATATTCACAGTCTTAATTTATAAACATTTTAATAAAAAATCTATTTTTATAGACAAAAATAGACTAGTTTGTTTTACATGGGCTACTTTTTAAACGGCCTTAAGTTCACCAAATAACATAATTTTGGTATTATTTTAAGAAAAAATATACCAATACTTATAGACCCTATTCTAAAAAAAAAACAAATTGGCAATAAAATTCCAAATACAATAAAATTGTTATCAAGTTCCAGAGCTTATTGATTGTATTAGACCTGCCTCCTTATCTTTCTTGTTTAGTGATAAGGTCATAAGTTGTAACTTGGTATTACCCATATATTAAATTTTAAGGCAAATGCCCATCTTCCACTTCGCTCACAGTGGAAGGCAGGCATAATATTTGAACATCTATATCTTCAGATTCTATAAGCAAACTTCTGTTACTTTGCATCTTCATCGAGTTATTTCTGAAGAAAAAAACAGTAACTGCAGTTTATAACATTTTCTATTTACATTGAGTACTTCTAACATATTTTTAAATATATGTAGTGTAGAACTGTAGATATAGCACAGAATGCCATTGAAATAACTATTGCAAAACCAAATGTGACCAAATGCTTTTATGATTAAAATTACTCAAGCCTATTCTATTACATTCTATGATAAAATATCCAATTGGACTTGTATAAATTGGTGTTACTAAATAATATTGTTAGTGGTTTACCGATCAATTTCAAGCTTAATGTTAAATAGGATAATTGGTTTTAGCCTTTTTGTGGCCAACTTCTGAGCATGGGTCTCTCTTGAGAAGGCCTAGAGCGTACTCCACAAGCTCTATTGCAGATTGGTGGAGTGGTTAGTGGCCAACTTGAGTATCAGAAGCTTACCTAGCTTTCTCTTATTTTTCTTCTTTCTTTCTTGGCCACAATGAATCAGTGACGCCTTTGGTGTCGCTGATGTCCATGAGCGACGATATCCACTTACTATCAGGTTGGATCGTCAACTTGTTGCCTACTAGCTACCTTTGCAAAATCTTAAGTATTATCATACATGCTCTGTACAAACTTGTATTGTGTATAAGGATGGTACGATGGTACAAATCCCAGCAGCCTTCTTATTTTCTGAGTAGGCATAAGGGTTAGGGAGCTTTTCCACCAGAGATGTGCTATGTTACGTTGCTATAAATGCGTTTGATATCCACCAATCATATTTATTGGATTTCACATCTTCGCAGCATAGCTGCATAGCACATCTCTGGTGGAAAAGCACCCTTACCCACTGCATGCTCTCTCCTGTATGTTGTCAAAGATCAAATAGTCAGCAGAAGAAAAGTAGCACCTTTGCCTATGGACGTTTTGGTTACACTACAATTATTACTAAAATGGACATCACCAGACAGTAAAAGAAGCGAGGCATCTGTTTTTTTATAATAGCAATTTATGCTGCTTTCTTCAATATCAATGAAAAAAGATTGTCGATTCTTACACTCGTTATAAACATAATATTAGGTATATAAAAAATTAGGCTTTTATTAGAGATAGATCACAAAATTATGTAAGAAAGAAATTAAATAACAAATAATATTTACACTATATAAAATTAAAATAAATACTTAAAAGTAAAAGTAAAATTAATTAAAATAAATGTATATAACTAGGCCCCTGCGGTGCAGTACCTAAGATGCTGGCAGCATTCCCTCGCTGTATGGCAATACTAATACGCTGAGCAAGAAAACTGCCAGCTCTAGGGTCACTCGTCTTATCTTTTAATTTTTTACTTATTTTTTTAAAAAGATAGTGAGCGTCGGGACCCCACGAACCAAGTGTTTCAACACCGAATGCTTTGAATATATATATTGTTCCTAAATTTTTGTATTTACCATGTTTTAATTTTTCAGCCGCTTCTGCCGCAGCACCTGCTTTGATTTTGGTACCATGAAGATGGGACGGAGCCAATGTATCTACGCAGGTAGCATCCCACACCAGCGACCGTCCCATACTCCATGGCACGATTGACATACCGTCAGGTCTCTTGCCATCATTCCGAAAAATACCATTCGGCTCTAAAGTTGCTGGTATGTTTATTGTGACAAGAGACCTTCGAATAATGTCATTCAAAGCAGCGTGGCGGGAAAAGCGGCCCGCGCTTTTCTGACAAGAGAGACCGTGGAGCCCCAAAGCATCAACTTCTGCACCGCAGGAGCAAATATGAGGCGTGCAAACCCTGGCACCTAAACGAAGGCCAGCAGATATACGCAGGGTCTCAGGATCTAAAAGAGTGCCAATGGGAGCAGAGGGAAGTGCATGTAACCACTGACCCGACTCCCAACTTGACACAGCTTTTAGCCTGGCCCTGTCAATATCTGTCTTATTATTCAATAAAACATTGAAAGTTTGTTTACAAACCAAATCATCCCAAGCCTTTTGTAATTTTAAATTTGACGGCGAATTTTGAGAAATCGTCTTCCAAGCATTCATGCCATCCTCCAAGCACGCAACATCATAAGTGTGATCATTATTATGTAAAATATTACCTATGAGTGTTGAAGTGCTATGGACTGATGACAAAAATGCCGGAAGAGCGACACTAGAAATTTTTCGAATACCAAGGCCACCATGTCTAACAGGCAATGAAGCTTGAGTCCAGGAGTCTTCTGTTAAATTTAAATTTAGAATTTTTTCTACTTGAATTTTAATCATGTCGTCGATATTGTGTAAATTATTTAAAAATTTCCAAAATTGAGAACATCTTAAAAAATAAACGAACTTTGGTAAAAAAAGACAATTTTTCAAAATAATTAATGCATAATGATTGTTTATTTTCAAAAGGCTATCTGAATAAGAAGAAAATTTTTCAATTGACTTATCAATAAAGTTAATAACACCATCGTCGAAAATAGGACTACCTAAAAGATACAAAGAAGATTTGTTCAAAATTTTTATGTTAGGAGCTAAATTCATAGGTATATTATGTTTATAACGAACGATTTAATAAAGCTGTTATTTAAATATCGTAAACCACACTAAGAAAAACTATATAAACATTACATCGGAATATTGAAATTAACGATAAAAAAACTGAAGCGTTTCGTAATTATATCTTGTAAGAAGTGTCGACAGCGTTTGTTGGCCAATCATAGTGTTGTGGAGGTTCGGGCACGAACCGTGTTGGTCGCCACTTTTAGGCTTTTGTTTGGTTAATAGTCTAGGCGACACGTCAGTTGATGCAATGAAAAACACATTTCGTGAGCTCATTTATGCGGGCTACCGTATTTACTTGATGAATATGCATGTTTTTCTTTTAAATGAACATAATATACAACTACTTCAGTTGCGATTTTACACGCAGGAGTAGTACCTAGTATGGGTGCAACTGGCTCCAATGGTCCTTGTGTTCAAGGCTATCTCCTTTCTTTGACATTCATGACATCCTTTTTTACTAAAGGAGACTATAACCCAAGTTAGGGTGCTCACCGCATAACTGAGGGAGCCATGCATAAAACAGCCAAGATATACAGATACATTATAGGTTTTTTGTCACGAGATATAAATAAATGAATAATACATTATTTTTTGATGAAGAATGAAGCTTATTCACAAACAAAAATAAATAATTTTGAAACACATGACATGTACCTAAACAGTAAACAATCATTTCCAGGTGAAACACGAGCGTCTCCTACTAGTATCAATCCTCGGATTTCTGGTCAACATGGTGGGGATCTACGCGTTCCACCACGGGCACGGGCACGGACACGGCGGGCACGGGCACTCGCACGGGGGCCACTCGCACAACCACGACCACGGTCATTCGCACGACGAGGAAGCTCCCACGGGCGCCAGCTCGGCCATCATGCGCGGGGTCTTCCTCCACGTGCTGGCCGATACCCTGGGATCCGTGGGTGTGATAATATCCGCGATCCTCATGCGGATGTTCGGATGGATGCGCGCGGATCCGATCTGTTCGATGGCCATCGCGCTGCTCATCGCCGCGAGTGTGATACCGTTAGTGCGCGATTCCGCGGGCGTGCTCATGCAGCGGACTCCAACGTCTATCGAACGGTTGCTGCCCAACCTTTACACGCGCGTGGTGGGGCTCGCGGGGGTCCACGCCGTCCAGGAACCCCACTTCTGGACTCTGTGCAGTGACGTCCACGTCGGGGCCATCAAGCTGGAGGTGGCCAAGGGGGTCGACCCCCGGTACGTGACGGAACAGACCGCCAGGATCTTCCGGGAAGCCGGAGTGAAACATTTGACAGTACAGTTGGACTACTCGCCGCTCTGATAGCGTTTAACGAATGTACATAAAACCACAAAGTGGACCCTGATTGTATTGTATATAAGGCGTCTAGTTTAATTTTCTATTGCAATAGTATTGGGTAGAATAAATTAGCAATATTGAACGGCGATACAGGTGCCGATTAGTAATATCTGGCTTTGCGAAAACCATGATACATACTACCGTAAATGTACATTACGCAACTGCGTGGAACGGCGTTTCTATTGAACTAGAAGATAGTAAACCGCGTCACAAATTATTGACGGTTAGGCATCCCATGGTTGTCAGGCCAGGATAATTATGTTTGTGAATAGACCTTTAGTCTTGAATTAGCATTTATATGCAATTTACGATTGTCAAACTTGGCTGCAGAATAGTAGGCACCTACCCTAACTGTGATAAGGGACTGTTTGCAGAACACCAGAAGCCTATATCTATATTTACATACACATATGTATACCTACGCCTCCCGTAAATATAGATTATTTCAGGGCAGAATTTGTAAAAAAATGTTACTCGAAAGATAAATAATATGATTTTCAGCACAGTCAAATACAGTACTTAATAACGACAATTGATATGTAGATAATTACAAAAAAATCTTTTAAATATAAAAGCATCACAGGTTTACACCATCATTCCATATCTGCCACCCGTCTTTTGGTATGTCCAGCTAACACGAGCCCTTTGTTGAAGTCCAAATTTCAAATATTTCATTTAGAAAAAATACATCTGGGAGCACTGGGAGTCAGAAGGAGGAAGGAATAGAAACAGGTATTACACCTTGTAAGAACTGTACAGAGATTTTACCACCTTTCATGGTTCACTAAGGTGTCCTTAATGTAATGTAATGTCTGTCTAATGTTGGTTGATTACTTGGCAATGATACCAAGGAATGTTGCCAACTTGAGGTGATCCTTAACTAGCGATTAATATCAATAATAGCCATGTTGACCTTCAAAGTGTGACATGTTTGTATAAATAAATAGGTCTTACATTTTTATTAATTCAAAACATAAATTGGTCACATTGTTGTTTATTTGTAACATTTGCTAACAAATATATATATATATAAAAGGTTTTAGGTTGTGTGGTGCATTGGGGCAATTTTGAAAATTGCTAATATAAAATATTTGTATGTCTTCGATGAATGTGTTGATATTTATAATTATGTGACTATCGTCTCAATTGGTAGTCTTTCAGATGTTATACACAATATAAAGAATTATCCATCTTTGACAGCGCCTTGTATGCACCACCTCACCATATTTTAAAATATAAGAAAAGTAACTTACTTATTGTTAAATATTTTCGAGCCAACGTTTTTGCAATGAGCTGTGTGCGGTGTGCTAGCAATATGTATGATGATCCATGAACGTCATAAATTTTTATACTTAATTTATATTTCTTTATATTTCTTTATATAAATATTTAAATTGTTACCTAAACCATATTGAAATTGTTTCATGTGGGAGTTTTATCGGTGATATAAGTATTTTGTTATATTTAAGTTTGTATTGTGCATTCCAAATCTAAATTACACTTAACTCTGTATTTCTGCAGTTCTCATTTTAAAGTATTAACAGGATGACTTGTATTGGTGCATTATTTTATTTGTTATAGAAAGATTTAATACGCAAATTATATATTACATACACAACAAGAACTGATTTTATTTTCTTGAATCCTAATAAATTCATTTAAATATGGGTTTAGCTGTCAAAAAACCACAGGTTAATGACCCGTAAATGTGAAAGTACCCTCTTTTTTGAGATACAAAGCGCTTCTGTAATAATGCTGCTTCTGTAATAAATAATAATTGCTACAGAGTTAATGTCATAGGCGTACCAACAGAGGGCAGCTGTTTATCACTGAATTTTGTATCCTCACTAGATAGATACTTTCGTCCATAAAAGTTATGCGTAAACAGGGAGTCTGAGTTGAATGTTTTTGAAGTGAAACTTCTTTACAATCGTTAGTGATTTGAAACCGGATGCAACGACAGGTAAGATAATATAACCGCTAATTTCGACTTTCAACTTAAGGCTCCGTGCCGAGATATCAACAATTTCGGTCAATTTTAATCACTGTTTGTGTGAACAGGATAAAGAGATTAAGCTTTGTTTTTTGCAACTATAAGAGTCTAATTCTTGTTCTTGCTGATAGCGCAGACGAATTTAACATATTATTTATAATAATGGCAAATCACCACTATTTAAAACCCTTCTTTTCCGAAAAGTAACGAGCAAGTGATTTTTGTCTTCGTTTTACAACGAAAATACAAAATATTCCAAACATTAAAAAATATAAATAACATGAATATACGGTCTATTATTAAGTAGCCTAGCCAGTTTTTTAAATTCCTATCCAAATATAGCAAACAATTTTTTTGAAATAACGTAATTTCGTTCGAAGTAAGTATTTTTTTCTATTAATTAGAAACATTTTAAGGAAATTTTAAAAAATACACATTAATCTTAAGTTAATCCTTTTATAGAATCAAAATTTTATTTTATGAAAAAATAATGATTTCGTTTGTTAATAATAGTTGCAAACTGAACTATATTATGGACCGCATTAAATATATTAAACCAGTACCGCCAAGGCTATCAGCGCGTGAGGACGTATTACTTTTTTTCCCGCGATGCTCGCGTGTTTTACGTAAAAATTTACACAAATTGTACGCCGACTACCACATTTTGATCCAATTATTAAATTAATTATTTTTTATTTTAATAACACCACGAAACATCATATTTCTATGTATTACAAAATTGGCTGTTTGAAGGGGGGTGGGGTAGTTATAGTAATTCATATAGTTAAGAAGGAGATGAATTTACTGAATTCAACGAACATACCCGAGTGGGGTATCAAATGAAAGGGTTTGATTTGTGTAGTACTAAATTGACTGTTTGAGGGAGGGGGAGGGGGGGTAGTCACGAGGAAGGGGATGAATTTAGTTAATCAACAAGGGGCCATCCATAAATTCTACAGTGAGATAGGAAGCATTGTACAGGGGAGGGGGAGGGGAGTTGAGTTGAGTTGGCGCCGCTGTGGCAAGGTTGCGCTCCAAAAATACCGCCCCGGGTCCCGATGGTGTTTCGGGTCGAGTGCTGGTTTCCGCCCTAGACGCCGCAGAGTCCCTGGAGTAGCGACTAAGGGGACTCCTGAATGCCTGTCTCGAGCAGGGAAAATTTCCTAAGGCGTGGAAAACAGGACGAAAATTGGTCGTGCAAATCCAGCAAACAATTAATAATAATTACCGACGTACGTCAAGCCTATTCATGACTTTTGCATCGTGCATCGTGCATTGCCTTGGCGGGACGTACAGCATGATTGGGCGTGTATAAAAGGTTTAAGCTCTGAGTCTGATATTTATGGGTACGCAGAGACGGGTACGTATTTATGGGTGGTAGAGAGATACCTACCAAGTCTCAGGGCCAGTCAGGACGAAATTCAGTCTCAAAGAGAGGCCATGGTGGCTCGTGTGAATCTCACACTTCGGGCTGTGTCCGAGTGGGGCGAAGCCAATCTTGTGAGATTCAACGCCGCTAAAACGCAGACGTGTCTATTTACCGCCAAGAGGAGACCGCTTACCTTGGCTCCTACTTTTCGGAATATGCCCTTGGATTATACCGACTGCCTTCAGTTGTTAGGGGTAGAGATATCCTCGAAACTCAACTTTGGGTGGTTCATTGAGACCAAGGCTAAGACTGCTGCAAGGAAACTTGGTGTCCTTGCAAAGGTGCGGCGGTACTTCACACCGAGGCAACTTTTAACCTTGTATAAAGCTCAGGTTCGGCAGTTTGTGGAGTATTGTTCGCATATTTGGGCAGGTGCAGCCAAATGTCACCTTTCTGCCTTGGACTCGATGGAGAGGCGTGCGAAGAGGCTCATTGGTGACCCAGATTTGGTTGAGACCAATCTGCAAAGCCTCGAGCACAGGCGTAGAGTAACCAGCCTCTCGGTTTTCTACAGGGCACATTTCGGAGTGTGCACAGGAATTGTTTGATTTGATTCCCCCATCTCCATTTCTCCATCGAACGTCACGACGCACGGCGGGGATCCATCCTTTTGTTGTGAACATCCCGCCGGTAAGGATGAGGCGGTTTGCCTCGTCATTTATTATACGCATCGCCAAGGACTGGAATAAATTGCCTTCATCGGCGTTCCCGCCTGCCTATGATGTGGATGTCTTCAAGAAAAGAGTGAATAGGCTTTTACTAAGTTAATGTGCTTACCACCTTGGACCACATCTTCACTTAGGGAACATACCAAAACCACGTGCCTTATTTAGGGGGGGAGGGGGTCTTCAAAACACCACGATTGGTCACAGAGGGGGGGGTTTAGGTTTTTGTCACGTAGTCAATATTTTAGCAACCATTGCGCCACAAGTCGTCAAATATAAAGCAAAATTATTATTTTTTAACTCTGTTTTTGCAAAAAAGTATTGAAAATTGTATTTATCATTTACCACGTGAAAACTAGGGGGGAGGGGGAAAAGTTGGAAAAATGGGTTACGTGGTTTTGGTATGTTCCCTTACCATCAGGTGGGATTGTGGTCAAGCATTAACTTATTTATGTAAAAAAAATCAACAAATTAAACCTTATGATCATATAGGTAGGGCTGAAAATATTTTTAAGTATTTCGTTATTAGGTACCTCAAATTTCGTGTTTTAATACTAACCATTATACATATTATTAGATTTTGAAATGTGACGTCACTACATAGTAGCACCCCTTCCACCCCACACCCCTAACGTGTGACGTAATTAATGGATGGCCCCCAATGGTAAAACACGATTTGTACTACCTATATTTCATTTTGAAACAAGAAAATACGTCCTACCTAAATCTAAGTTTAAAACCCGTAAAATAAAACTTAAATTAAAAATTTAAAAAACCCCCACTCAAAAAAGAACAACAAGTCTGAATATGTAAAAAGTCATAAAATAAATTTTCAAAAAGTCATAAATAACATGAATATTACAAATGTACTAGCTGACCCGGCAAAATCTGTACTGCCTAACAACTCACCCCTCTCGAGGTCTCCCTCGAGCCCCATCTCCCTTCTCTTTCCCCTCCCCCTCTCTCTCGACTGTCAGTTATAAAATAAAAAAGTTAGATATGTCGCTGATGGTTACGTTAGAAAGATAATATGGTCGTTAAGTTTTCAAAGAAATCAGACCTCATACTACAGCTATGAAACAGACAAAGGACCCCGCAAAATCTCTATGGGAATTGGCTCTCGGCTAAATTAGCTGAAATTTTGCACAGAGGTAGCTTTCATCAAGCTGATTTTGGGTTTGATTTTGGGGGGTAGCGCCCATTGAGACTTGATCAGCATGATGAAAGCTACCTCTGTGCAAAGTTTCATATGAATATATCCCTTATGCATTGATTTTCATCCAATATGGTTTGGGGTGTATTTTGAGATTGGGGGGGGGGGGGTGTCTGGGTTTGATTTTGGGGGGTTGCGCCTATTGAGACTTTTGATCAGCATGATGAAAGCCACCTCTGTGCGAAATTTCAGCTAATTTAGCCGAGAGCCAATTCCCATACAAATTTTGCGGGGTCCTTTCTGAACGCACCTATAAATATCTGACAACCAAATGACAATTTGACAAAAGATATCAAATGTTTCACAGCTAGGAAAAATTTGTTTGTTTTTAGTATTTTTCATTACTTATTATTCATATTTCTCACCGTTTACAGCTTCCCTGAAGTTTCACAAATATTTCAAGATCAAAATTAGCCAAATCGGTCCAGCTATTCTCAAGTTTTAGCAAGACAAACGAACAGCTATTGATTTTTATATATAGATTATTTAATTTAACTAAATAAAACTTTGTCGTGTTGGGGGACGGCTCCATATTAAAAACCCATCCATCAGTCTTGATAGGTCCACTGCTGGACATAGACGACATTTTTCCGAGACGTGGGCGCCATTCGATTACCTTTCTTCCCCAACGGTTATCTTCAAACTGTGTGGCCAGCCCATTGCCACGCGCGTCAGCCGGCTAATTCTTTGAGCTATATGGGTTACCTTTGTTCGTCTACGGATCTCCTCATTTTTAATTCGATCACGTAGAGAAATACCAAGCATAGCCTTCTCCATAGCCCGCTGCGCTACTCTGAGCTTGTGGATTAGGCCAATAATGAAGCACCACGTATCGGATCCGTATGTCATCGCTGGCAACACACACTGCTCGAACACCTTCGACTTCAGGCACTGAGGTAGTGTTTTGGACGACAAGATATGACGCAGTTTCCCGAACGCTACGATTCTACGAGTGACTTCTTTCTCGAAGTTGGACTTACCCATCTGGATCAATTGTCCCAGGTAAATGTATTCGTCTACAACTTCGAGAGCAGCGCCGTCAACAACAACCGGTATGGGTGTGACATGGACATTTGACATGATTTTCGTCTTGTCCATGTTCATCTTAAGACCCACCCGTTGTATGGCGCTGTTCAAGTTTCCGAGCATTGTACCAAGTTCCTCCAGTAAACCCGCCAGGATAACTATAAATCATCGGCATATCGTAGGTGTATGAAGTATTTACTATTTTTATATACCAGTTTTTATCAAAATTAAAATGTTGAATAACTTTATAAAATGACTGATGTAATGAAAACTGGCCAAGTCAAATCTAATCTACTTTAAGATCTCACTTTTTTAAATAACAGCAATTGTTATAGGTATCCAATAAAGCAAAGAAACAGAGTTTAATACTTGTTCATAATGTTATTTTGTTCCTATAAATACATATTTCGATTTTGCATAGAACTTTGCACTCATTTAGATCTCCGTTCTTTTTGCGGCGAAGCCCACAGCCAAGCTTAATTTTTGTATTGAACTTGGCTCTCCTTTTTTACATTTATGTTTTTGGTGGGATATCACTACTTTTTGTAAAGAAAACTAGGCAATGCCACGTGCCGCAGACGATACACCGTTGGCCGGTTGTTTAGCGCATATTACAAGTTTTTTCTGTGATGGGGACACCACTTATTTTTCAACTTTTTTATTTTTTGATTTTTTCCTACGCTTACACACAATTACCACGCTGAATTCCAAATTTCATCCTTCTAGGTCATCTGGAAGTAGGTTAGATTTAGGTACTATATGTCAGTCAGTCAGTCAGTGCTAAAATTTACGACTTTTTGACCTTCAGATCTTTATAACCGTTTGAGCTAGCTTCATGAAATTTGGGCTTCTATATGTCCTTATGGATGTAATTAATCACACGTAGTTTTATGTGTTTAGGTTTTTGTTATAAAGGTTTTGAGTTATAGAAGGGTCAAAAGTGGCACCAAGTGGTTCATGTAATATTACACTCGGCGCTGGCAAGCCAGTTCCTTTGCTTGAACTTGGCTTGACACGCTGCCGCGTGTCTAGGTTTATTGTATGATTTTTTTACTTTTTACCTAATCAGACTTTTTTGTTTTTTTGAGTCCGGGTTTTTTAAATTTTAAATTTAAGTTTATATAATACGCCAATTTAATAGGTTATGAATATGACAACATATTTAGTCCCAGAGCTCACAAAAATTTTTTATGGCCTAAAATTTTAATTGCATTTTCAAAAACATTTTTTTATGAAATCAAGAATCGTTTGATTTTCGGGTAGGTACCAATGAAACATGTTAAATTTGTCTGTACACTCTAAGTTTATCGCAAACATAAATGACATCTGTGATGCAAATCACTGAATAACCTAAATATGTACCTAGTGTGTTTTTATCTAAAAAATTTTCATTTTGATTGTAATAAATATACTAAACTAATATACAAAAACATTCCACACTTTTATTTCTAAACTGTTCATACTATGCATCCTAAAATTATTATCAACTAAAGGATCAAAATTGTTTAAGCACGAACTTCAGCCAGGTGTGCGTGAACGATGCACACAGACATAGCTTAGCAATGAATATGACTTAACTCTGTCAAATAAATTTTCGGCACGGCCTCTTAACTCCTCCGTAGCTCAATGGTCAGGACGTAGATACACAATACCTGATGCGCAGGTTCGCGTCTCTCAGTATTTTTTTTTTTTAGTTTTATTTTTATACTGTTTTTAAATACTTTCAAATGCTCTTTTAAATATTTTCAAAGAATTTATCAACAAAAAATAAGAATTTCATTCTTTCATTCTGTCGATCGACCAACCGATTATACAGACAGTAAAAATGCTAAGTTGTATTCATAGATGGCGTGAGGAGTAAGATAGAACATTCGTTTTATTGCTAGATAGATTTTTAAAAAGTGCTAAGTTGTATTCATAGACGGCGCTTCGATTTATTGCTTTTTCAACTCATTATCTTGAAACCAAAATT
The DNA here is from genome assembly GCA_963932265.1 of Thymelicus lineola. NCBI lineage: Eukaryota > Metazoa > Arthropoda > Insecta > Lepidoptera > Hesperiidae > Thymelicus > Thymelicus lineola. Next base: position 3,094,902 of record OZ010699.1, on the reverse strand, counting down.
TCACTTCTACCACGTGTGAATTGCACACATTTTCTTTTTTTTTATGAATAAGTGAAGGTAATCCTTCACTGTTTGTGGCACACTTCTCTGAATAAGGGACATCCTCTCCACCACTTTTTATGCCAATAGCTGGCAACCGAATTGACGATCCACCTGATGGTAAGTGGTTATACCACTCTATCGTCCATCGTCGTATCGCCCATGGACATCAGCAAAATAATACTAACCCCAATCCCGCGCCGGATGGGTGTCATAAGAGGCGACTAAATCCGGCCCCTCGAGGGATTATATTAGTAATATTGATTTTATTTGTTAATTTATACCATTATTACTATTATTATTTCTCCATGGGGTTCGCTTGGATAGCTACCTTGAGCATGAGTCAGCCGCCAAACGACTCGTCGTGTTCCCGCTGGGGGCTTGAGAGCCAGTTATTTCTTTCTTTTTCTTCTCTTTCTTTGCCGGCAACGCATCAGTGATGCCTTTGGTGTTGCTGATGTCCATGGGCGACGATAGCCACTTACCATCAGGTGGATCGTCAGCTCGTTTGCCGGCTATTTCCATAAAAAAATGAAGGTCAATTTTAATTTTCAAATAAAATAATTCCGGTATTTCCAGTTTTTCTTTAATTCTTAAGTGACAAAATGAATCATTTACAACAAAAATTAAATAAATCTGTATATGATAAGTAATGAAAACATTTATTGTTTGTTACGTCGTGACATAGCCACGACATCTTAGACTATGATGGATGTAGTTTCACGCGATTTTATGAAGAAAACAGCACAATACATTAACTTAAGTGAAAGAGCACTGACTCGTACAGAGTCTACAAAATAATTTACACTCAGTCGATAACGCACATTACAGTACATATTGAGGGAAATTACAGTACAAAAACAACCGCGTGTGACCACATCCATATTAAAAAAGACTATCATTCAATAAGTTTCTTGGCCTTGAAATACCTACGGAGATATAACACTTGCCACGTGGCCAGGCTCAGTAGGCAGCACATTGAGAACACACTGAAGAATAGTACCCGGTTGTTTGTTGATTCTGAAAAGAAAGAACATAACATATTAAAGACAACAATAAAATGTCTCCCCCTCATAACTCGAGTCAATCATCAATTGAGAATTTTTTATCCAATATAATGCGTGTTCGGTCGTAATTCGGTCGACAACGCGCCTGATATGCTTCTACGACCCGCGTGGGCCATGGTGATAACTTACCATCAGATGGCTCATAATTTTTACTCGTTTTGGCGACATAAAAACTTTATTTTACTACTTATTATTGAAAAAAAAAACATGAGAGGTGTCAAGGGACACCCGGATGGAACGAAGTTCCTTTCGATTTAAGTATTGTTGAATCACGCTAGCTCTCTGAATCACTTCAAAAAAAGTGTCGTCATTCGTAAGAATCAAAAAAATCTGTTTATGATCCTTTACGTAAATAATAATGTTGATTGTCTGTTGTTTTGAGTAAACTTTTTTTGTTAACTTTCCCATTTATTAAGTTATCGCGCTTAGTAATTTTTCACTTTTACTAAGTTAGTGCATTCACCACAATTAACCACATCCCCACTTACTATCAGGTGCAATTGTGGTCAAGCATTAACTTATTTTAAAGGAAAAAAAGCATATGCTTCCTTATTATTTTTTTAACACAATAACACCCATGACCAGAGTACAAATATTTCGCACCATCAGTGGAAAAAAGGCATAAGATGAAAATTGCAATTTTACAGGAGAGAAAAAAACTGTTAAAATATCAGTAAGCTGTCAAAGGAATTTCCATTACGATTTCTTGAACAAAACCGTCAAAATTAGTGATAAAAATTTGAAAAAAATTGAGCATTTGCAGCTTTTGTCCCTCTTTCTAATCATATTAATAACTAAAATTCAAAGTACTTAAAAGACGTATTCAAAGACTTATGCTTTTTTTCCACTGAAGGTGAGATTTATCTGTCACATGTCACGTCAATATCTGCCCCGGGACCCCTCCGCTTTGCAGGCAGGGTCGCTACCAACTAGGCTACAGGGTCGTCAATTTTGTTATATTATACATATAATATGAACTACAGAAATAACCATTAGTGTCCCTCATCTCTTCCTCTCGTTTCCTCATCATGGTGAAATCTTGAACGATGGCTTCTGATAAGTCCTCTAATCTCTTCAACTCTAATTCCATTGGTTTCAACTTTGCCGCTTCACCTATCTGTTGGTAACAAAATATGAGATTTGTGTCAGTAATGGTCTTTTAAAACACTGTAGACATTGTTTTGTTTAGTCATGAAAACACTCTTTTTTGTTAATACAATAAAGACACAATTGTTAGGCAAGGGATATTATAGTGTAGACGAGTATTTAAATGACAAAGACGCATGGAAATGACCAGCTCTGCAACCAGTTCCGCTCAGAATAGTAAATACTTTTGTATTATTATCTTTTTTTGTAATATTTTTTTAAAAGATGTGCTGAGGAGTTTCTTTAGGCTTTTCTTCTCCTCCACGATAAAGCACCTTCCGAAAAGCCAAAAAATGACGTGCATAAGTGTATCAGTGATACCTATATGAATAAAATATTTTGACTTTGACTTTGAAATATTATAACATTATTTTGTGTTAATGTCTTAGCCTTAGAATAGCTTTCACTCAATATTATATTATTATGTACAGTTATAGACCAATATTTGAACATTGAATGGAGTGGATGAAACTTTAAAACATTTATTTACAACATGCTGTAAGTAATAAAAAATAGTATTAAGATTATTGTAAATAAAACAACAAATCTATTCTAGAAACATAGCAGAAGGTTTCACACATATATTACCCAAGTGTTCTGAAGATTGCAGAATGTGATAGAAAGACCACCGATAAAAAAAATACATAAACTATATTATTGATACATAAATAAAAAAGAGCTGTGGTAAATTATAATGGCAATATCAGCAATAACACCTTTAAAGTTGTATATTATATACATATTTTATTTTATGTTGAGTTGATATTGAAAATCATAATACAATCAAAGAAAGAAAACATGTTTATTTCATCTATATTGCTTATTTATTTAATAAGAAAAAGTGTTGCCCTATTTATGTCACTACTGACTTGTGTTGTTGCTCGGTTCATCAGTGTAATGACATTCATGACATTTTCCTATGAATGGTGGTACTAAATATTAAATTGGGTCAGTCCAAATGGGACCTATGTGGTATTAGATTATCATAAAAATGTAACCCATCAGTACTATTATTTTGTGATAGTAAAAAATATACTTACGCCTTCATAGTTCTTGGCTTCTATTCCAATTTTGATGTCTAACATAATGTCTTGGGTAACACCACGTCGTTCTGAAATTATTTCAAAGGAAATTTTAACATAATATGTTAAACAAAATAAAGTAACAAAACTAGTTATGTTTTCAAAATTAATTATCACTTGCTTTGATGAAGAAAATAATTTGAAGATAATCTGCACACCTGAGAGTTCTCTATTGTGCTTAAGAGGCAAGTGTGGAGTATTATGTAAACACAGGTTTTTGCTCGTGGCATCGCCCACAGGAGAGTGGTTTCAACACAAAATTTTTAATTAATTAATCTAGATTTATATAACCGTGGCTTTGCATGCATGGATATTGATTTTTTACAAATCCTGCGGGTACCTTAAACTTTTCCAGCACAAAAAGGAGCCTATGTGCTAATCCAGGTTATAAGCTATCTCCATTCCAAATTTCAGCTAAATCGGTTAACCAGTTGTGGCGTGATTGAGGAACAAACATCCAAACGTTCAAACATCTTCACAAACTCACACATTTATAATATTAATAGAATACACTTACACATGACTCAAAATGTATGTACTATTTAAAACTCGGTCCTTGTTACACACAATCAGCATAATAAAAATTATAAATTGTTAAGACTAATTAATAATAAAATAAAATATATGGTTATTTACCCGCTGGTACTTTGGAAAAGAAACACACTTCAAAGGTGTCATATGTTTCAGTGACAAATGTGAATTTTCCTTTTGTGATACTGTCTTTTTGGGCCAGAATATGCCCTTTGGAATCGCGAACCTGAAAAATTACAAAAAATTAAATTAATTACTAAAATAATTGTCCGTTAGCTTTCTGTTGATGCATCTGCACTAGATGCACTGATTGATAAAACCATGCCGGGTCATGAAGATGCTTCTAATTTGTTACAAAGTAATGTGTATAATTTTGAAGGCATAACAAGTAGTTATTAAATGTTTCAGATTGTAAGTGTAATAATATTATTAAAAAAAGATTGTAACCGAAAGCTGAAAAATATTTGTCAAAGTATGTCACAAACCTATAACCTCTCTAAAATATCTTGTACATACAATGTACATATGCATTGTTTTATGAAATCCCAAACATTACAGCCAAATCTTTACATGCAAGTTTTCATAGTAGGTCATCAACCATATTGTTCCTTGGCGATGTTTAAGTTTTAACAGATAACGGTGGAATACAAGATTTATTGATATTGTGAAGGGGGCGGGAAAGGACAATGACGTCTGAGAAAACCATGAAACTATTTATCTATTTACTACGATACTTACAACATAATCAACTCTTTGTCCGGCGGCTTCTGTAACGTCATATTCTCCTGCTACCAGCACATTGGCATGCAATTCTTCCTTGAGACACTTCTGAGTGTTTGGAGACATTCTCCACATAATGGCATCGCAACCGTGCCATAATATACTCAACATCAAACCGAGATAGTACACCTCCATGTTTTTTTACTAAAAAATCTACTATATCTTTTCAGAATTCATAACTTCATGAACTGAAAACAAACATTACTATTTCGTGTCAAAAAGACCGATTACCGATGAGTTGGCCCAACGGGAAACGTCACACACACTCACAGACAAGGAACATATACTCACAGAGTACCCACAGACTACAGACAGTACAACATAAATTCTCTTTGACAGATGCCAAAAGCGATTATTATACCCTGTCCACAAATCTTAGAGACTAAAATGACAATCGCTAATGTCAAAGTTCGAAATAATGATGACAGCTAAATTTGTGCGATCTACTTTTCCGGTTTTTTGAATCGTAAACGATTTCGTAAGAATAGTGAGAAGTTTGAACTAATTAAAAAATCATTCAGTTAGTAACAATATTATCATTGATAAGACGATAAAACTTATTTTCACTCAAAACTTATTGCCTAAGGCATATAGTCGATGAGATATTTCGGATATCTCAATTTTTATATATCAAAATAGTTTTTAATAGACGTTGGTCGTGATTCTGATGATACATTTTACAGTGATAGTACTAGGTCTGATTCTGAATAAAGTTATGATTATAAATATTTTTGATGTGTTTAAGTTATTACTAAATCCTTCATCGTTTAAAATCCCACTAATATTGATGCCATTTTGAACTTATTTAGTACTTGGCTATATAGTATAAAATTAGCTGTATACCTGTTATACGGCCCTTATACCCCCCACGTCACAGCGTGACATTCCCACACTCGGGGAGCCTTGCGCAACGTTAGCTGCTTCTCCGAAGCTTGCAGCCACCCGTGAAACATTCACACGCTCGGGAAGCCTTGCGCAACCTCAGCTTCTTCTTGGAGACTACGGCCACCCACGGACCAGCGACGCCTCGCGCCAGCGTCTACACCACACGACTCTTGCCCGAATCGTCGAAGCAAGCGGTCGCCTCCGCTGCTGGTACTCTTACTCGATCGTGTAGTAATTGAGACCAGTTAGTTAGGTTTAGATAAGTTAGGTTTAAAGTTTTATTTTATATTCTTTCCCTTTTTTAATTAAATTTAGTACGCACAGTATCGTCTTTTTGTTGCAAACCCCCACCGACAGCCAACATCCATAATTTACCGAATGTCACCATAACCATTTGGTTATATTTGGGAACGAGTATTTACTCGTTCTTGTAAGTAAAATAACTTTTAACTTTAGTTAGTTAGGGTAAATATATTATGGATATAATTATATTTGATATGATTGCTTAAACTTATTTTTCTATCAGTTTTAGGGACTCTTTAATACAAATATTCGACCCACCGTAAAAACTGCGAATATTTTTCCGATTTACTTTCCGGTTTATGGTCATCGCTATTTAATTTGCACCCGAAACTGGTCACCCATGAAACGTCAATTTAGTCTCTAAGATTTGTGGACAGGGTGTATACACTTGGCTCAGTCAAGTTGGCTGAATTTAGTCGTCATAATTCAGTCATTTAACTTAATTTAGTCATGTATAATTGCAATTAGCAAACTAGCAATCTAGCATCCTAAATTCAGCAAAAATGGTTTCTGACTGGCTAAATCATTTAGAAGATTAATTAGAAACGCATTTAAGAAGGTGTAATCACATTTAGTCTTCACTTCAGCCGCTGCGTGAGGAACTGAGAAAGAGAAAGTTTTTTAATATTTTAAATAAATAAATAAATTTTCTTTTTTAATTTTAGATTTCATTTCAATTTCATTTGAGCCAACAACCAAGGTTAGACAAACTACAAAGGCCAATTTTTTGATGTCTGGGCAATACTGTCATCCAGAGGTGCGCGACTTCGAATGATCTCACTATTCGAATAATCTACAACTACTAATGCACACATTCGACTTGAATATTAGTAATATACTAATGTTCATATTCGAATGACGACTACTAAATTAGTAACTAATCTAATGTTCCGTTAACACGCATTAAATACTTGACTAAGCAGTTAACTGAATTTTAAGTAAATTAATACGTGTAAGCGGACAATTTAGAAATTAAAATTTATTAAACAAGTAATTTAGAAAAAAAAAATGGAAAACAATAAAAATATGGTTATCACTTAATACGTTTGGACAGGCACTTTTTAGTTAAAATTTATTTAAAATGTAGCAAAATGCTTAATTAATTAAGTATATTGTGAAGAATTGTATGAATTAAAGAGCTTTACTAAATTATTACTACTACTTTAAAAATTATTACTATTAATTTAAAAATTATTTACTTAAAATTCAGTTATCCACCTAACCACTTAACATGTATAATCGGGACTTATTAGAGTTTCGACTCGCGACGCGAGAATGAAAGGTTACTATTCATATTACTAATCCACGATTAGTACTCTGTGTCGAATCAAGTCAAATTAGTTACTAACTTTTAAAAATCATTCGAATGAGTCGAATGATTTACTAAGTCGAATAATTCGACTGGAATCATTCAGAGTCGCGCATCGCTACTGTCATCCTCGTACACGGCGTTTCCAACTCCGTAGCGATTCAACTGGTAATTTGATTCCAGTTTAGGTATTTTTCAATGGTGTCCTCACACCAGTAAATAATACACGAACGGACACGGCACTGAGTTTATTACAGTTTGCTCTTTTTACAATGCACGGTATACACAGTATTGTAATATTGATAAATACAAATTACTAGTATAATAAGTGCGTACTGCGCAGCAAAATATATACGTGAGAACCGCTCGGCTCGACACGGTTACCGGAACTCCCTTGTCGGACCAACTTAATGTTGCCACGCTCGCGTTTAGCGTCGTGGCATTTTGGTACCGAAATGGTGTTGCCATCAAAATAATACACTAAATGGTGCGTTGTAGAAACGCCACACCACCCCCCCACGGAGAAAGATAACGCATAGTTAAATTGAAAATTAAGAACAATAATGCCAATTTAAAGTATTAATTAATTAATCAATAGATTTTGAATTTAACCCGTCTACCCGACCTTGTCGTGTACGGTTGGCGTTGGGAAGGTAAACGATATGAGGACGGCGGCGATGGTGGAATGGATGGAGAGGAAGGGGAAACCGAAATCGGTGGAAGTGATAAAGATTGGGGATCGGATTTCGAGGCTGAAGGTGTTGCGGTTGACTGAGATTGCTCAAGTGGAGCAGAATCAATGTAGGCAGGTTTTACCCGATCAACGCTGACAACGACGCATTTTCCTTTGATTTCCAAGGTGATTGTCTTGCCATCGCTGGCTCGGTCAACAACCTGGAATGGACCTGTATAAGGCGGTTGTAGGGGACGCCGGACGCTATCATCCCGTAGAAACACATGAGTTGCTATTTCCGTATCTTTAAAAATAAAAGACGATGGGCGAGCATGGCGACTAGCAGGAATGGGACGCAAACTAGACATTTTATGCCGTAGTTGCACGACAAAATCTGCGGCGTCTGGTATACTTTCACCATCTACAGCTGGTACAAGTAGCTCTCCGGGCAAACGGAGAGGCTCTCCGTAGAGTAGCTCAGCAGCTGTGGCTTTTACGTCATCCTTGAATGCAGCGCGCATGCCAAGAAGAACGATGGGTAGCGCGCGAACCCATGTTTCGCTGTGGCACATGAGAGAGGCTTTTAATTGCCGGTGTAGTCGCTCTATCATGCCGTTAGCGCAGGGGTGGTACGCCGTTGTCCTAACCCTCTTTGTAGCGAAACGTTGCATTAGTCTGCGGAAAAGGTCGGACTCAAATTGGGTCCCTTGGTCCGTTGTGATGACTGATGGAACACCAAAGCGTGAAACCCATTCTCTGGTGAAGGTCTCGGCTACCTCTTCCGCGGTAATAGTGCGCATTGGCCAGACTTCAGGCCATCTAGTGACTCTGTCAACAGCTGTGAGACAGTAACGGAACTCGTCGCAAACAGGCAAGGGGCCGACGATGTCAATGTGAATGTGACGGAAGCGACCAGATGGAAGGTCAAATGTTCCGAGAGGAGCAGAATTATGGCGTGACACTTTGGCACGTTGGCATGCCTCGCAAGCGCGAGCCCACTCCTTACAGTCTTTATTGACGGAAGGCCAGACAAACCTGTCGGTAACAAGCCGAGTGGTAGCCCTGGCACCAGGGTGGCTAAGGCCATGTAGTTGATTAAAAATGGACCGCCGCAGGGAAAATGGAACAAAAGGTCTTGTTTTGCCAGTAGAGTTGTCGCATACCAATGCCATGTCTGTGCCGGGGATTGAGAATTTGAGCAGTTTCAGGCTAGATGTGCCGGATTGCAAAAGAAATTTGAGCTCAGCATCCGATTCCTGTGCTTTTGCAAGACGTTCGTAATCTTGTTCTAAAGAGATAGCCTCGATACGCGACATAGCATCGGCCACGACATTGTCTTCCCCCTTAACATGTTTAAAGTCGGTTGTGAATTGACTGATGAACGACAGCTGGTTTAGTTGTGAAGGAGGAAGCTTTTCACGGCGCTGCACGAAAGCGTACAGCAGCGGCTTGTGGTCAGTAAAAACTGTACAGTGATTTACTTCTAAGATGTGGCGGAAATGCTGTACACTCTCGTATACCGCCAAGAGTTCTCTGTAGTAGGCCGGCCATTCAGCTTGCTGGGGAGTAAGTTTCTTACTAAAGAAAGCAAGTGGAACCCATTCGCCCTTAACCTGCTGTTGCAAGCATGAGCCAATGTGTATGCTGGAGGCGTCAGTGAAAAGACCAAGTGTCGCCCCAGCGACAGGGTGCTGCAGCAAAGTAGCATCACTAAGGCTTCGCTTGCAGGTCTCAAATTTGGCGAGCAGCTCAGGTGACCATGGAAATGGTTTTGCACCTTTACTCTTCGTCGCTACGAGTGCGTCAATCAATGGAGCCTGGAAACGCGCAGCATGGGGAATGAAACGACGGTAAAAATTAATCATGCCGAGAAAACGGCGCATCCCTTGCACAGTTTCAGGCGGAGGAAAATCCAAGAGATTTTGGACTCTATCTTGAGGAGGCCGAGTGCCCTCAGAATTAATGACACAACCCAAGAACAGAACCTCACTAGCGCCCAAAACACATTTAGAGGGGTTGATGACGACGCCGTAATCCTGAAAACGCTTAAATAGTACACGAAGATGTTCCTTGTGGCTAGCTGCATCTGGAGAATAAATCAAGACATCGTCAATGTACGGAAAGCAAAAATCGAGGCCCCGTGTGACCTCATCGATAAACCGTTGGAACGTTTGCCCCGCGTTGCGAAGCCCGAAAGTCATGAAAGGGAATTCGAAGAGGCCAAACGGGGTGACGATAGCAGTCTTTGGTATATCCTCATCGAAAACAGGTATCTGATGGTAGGCTCGTACAAGATCGACAGTGCTAAAAACCTTGGCTCCAGTGAGGCTGCTAGACACGTCGTGTATGTGACGTACGGGGTACCGATCGGGTACGGTCCTGGCGTTCAGGGCGCGGTAATCGCCACAAGGACGCCAGGAGTTGTCCTTCTTCGTAGTCATATGCAGAGGAGAAGACCATGAACTTTTCGAGGGACGTGCTGTGCCGCATCGCATCATATCCTCGAATTCACGCTTAGCAGCGATGAGCTTCTGGGGAGCAAGTCGGCGAGGGCGGCATGACACGGGAGGTCCATCGGATGTCTTAATGTAATGCACAGTATTGTGCTTGACAATCCTGGGTAATCCAGGAGGACGGGATATATCCGGAAATTCTGCAAGGATTTCTGCATAAGGAGAATCTCTGATACAAACAGCCTTTACACTGTCCTGTTCAATTTGTGCAATTGAGGCACAGACAGACAAGTTGGTACTGCCATCAATAAGTCGTTTACGTCGACAGTCTGGCAGAAGATTATAATAGCCTAAAAAATCAGAACCGATTATTGGACTACCAACGTCTGCGATGACAAAGTTCCAGCGAAGGTCTCTGCGTAATCCCAGATTTAATTTTAAATGAAGATTTCCATACGTCTTTATTGTGCTGCCGTTTGCAGCTGTAAGGTCATAGTCGGCAGGCGGCGGTTGACCTTTGACCAGACTGCGCGGAAAACAACATAGGTCTGAGCCGGTATCGATTAAAAACCGGTGCCCTGACAGTGGATCAACGACGAACAAACGGCGGCTGGATGATGAACAATCAGCTGCCGCCTCTACCGATTGTTCTGGAAGTTTTCCGATATATCAAAGCTGCATGGTTTGATGCATTTGCTGGCCTTGGACTGAAATTTTCTATGGTACCAGCATAACTTTCTCTGTTTTGATCTGGGAGACAAAGACCTGCTGCGTGGCTGTCTTAATGTAAGTGACAGAGCGGCGACTTGGTTAGTTAGTTCATTAACTTTTTCTGACAAGGTGAGCATATCATGGGCAGGGGTTGGATGAGATGGTGTCATCTGCGAACAGGCAAAAACCTGCTTTGGCGAAACGACGTCGGCCACCTTATCAGCCAGGTCAGCTAACTTTTCTAAAGGCAGTTCCAGCTGAGATGCTACTACTGCTTGGACCTGTTGTGGCAGTCGGCGGGTCCAAAGCTGACGAACTATGCCATCATCCGTTAATGTACTACCAGCCAATGAACGGAGATGCCGTAAAAACTGAGAAGGACGGCGATCGCCAATGTCCTCATCTGATATGAGCTGCCTGACCCGTTCTTGCTCTGTCATGGACAATCTCCTAATTAATTCCTCCTTTAATTTTTCGTAGCGTTGACCAACCGGAGGAGGTTTGATAATTATATCTTCCACTTCAAAAGCATATTTTGCCTCAAGGTTCCCAACTAGGTAACTATATTTAGTGCTGTCGGTTGTAATGTTTGCTATTTCAAATTGAGCCTCAATTGTAGCAAACCAAATTGCAGGCTTGCTTGGCCAGAATGGTGGAATTTTAATTGCTACTCTTGACACATTACATGAACCCTGAGCGAGCCGCAGCTCCAAGGCAGCATTTTCCTCCTTCAACTGCTGTATTTCAGTTCTGGTATCTTTATCTTCCATGGTTGATTCAGGTAGACGGTTGTGTATATTTAAGAATAAAATTAAGTAACCGTGGAAAGGTGGTGATTAAGTATAAACACACATCCAGAAATTAATTAAACAATTAAAACAACACAGTCATGCATGCAATGTGAAGATATTACTATATGTTACACAACTTACACAATATAACCCAGAACAGAATAGAAGGTTGTTAAAGCTAAAGAATTTACAATTAACCAGTTAAACTAAGAATGGTATGCACTAATTGTTGTTAAATCAATATCTTAAAAGTTAAAATGATTGAATACAGGCATAATTAGTTTAAAGCACAAAAAAACTTGTTAATAAAATGTAGTGTTCATCAATACACACAAAACACCAAATAGAAAATTAGTAAAAATGTTTGAAGTATTAATATCAAAGCCTTTAATAAACCTATATTATTTTGACTTATTTAAGGAATCATGCAAACACGTATACACATATTTTCCTTAACATTCTTATTAAAAAACTAAAAAATAAAATAAAAAAACAATACGGAAACAATTTGTCAATTAGCAAAGTTGGAAAATAATTAATAACAGGTGGTTAAGACTTATGATAATGCCCGCCTTGTTCGTTATAACGCCATCTATTGGCAATACCAAAGACTAGGTTCGATTGTGTTTACCATGTACGTGCAATTCGTACAAGATGGCGGTTTGCAGAACTTTTCAACCAAATATAAATTACCTATTATTTTAACAAAACAAAAACAATACACAACACAAACAATTATGTATACTGTGGAATTTACTAAAACGAAGTTAGTGATTTAGGAAGATTTAAACTAATTTACGTTAACATTTATACACTTGATAGGTATTATCGTTAGGTAATTAGCGTTAGGTATGCTATTTTAAAATAATGTTCTTTCGAGCGAGGTTGAGTCGAGTCCAAACGAAATACTTGACCAAGATGTGAGAGTTTTTTTTATAGAAAAGCTTTTTACTCACAGTTTTTTTTACTTTTTACCGCTTCCAATATGTAGACGAAAACACACAAACACGACACAGCATAAAACACTGAACACACATGCGTTGAGAAACGGGCAGGCAGATCATGCAAACTGTGTTCATGCAGGTAAGCTTCAGCTCGACACGACAAGAAAACTTGTGCCGACACGTCGAACGCCGCGATGAGATGAGGTCGGAATCGTAGATACCAATGTGGAGGTATTGTTTACGAAGTTATCAAGTCACCGGATTGCTAGCTGGTCAGTTTTGCTCGCTGCGGCTTGAGTGTGGTAAACCGTAGAGCTCCGCGATCACGTCGGCAGGTCACCAATTTAGGTATTTTTCAATGGTGTCCTCACACCAGTAAATAATACACGAACGGACACGGCACTGAGTTTATTACAGTTTGCTCTTTTTACAATGCACGGTATACACAGTATTGTAATATTGATAAATACAAATTACTAGTATAATAAGTGCGTACTGCGCAGCAAAATATATACGTGAGAACCGCTCGGCTCGACACGGTTACCGGAACTCCCTTGTCGGACCAACTTAATGTTGCCACGCTCGCGTTTAGCGTCGTGGCATTTTGGTACCGAAATGGTGTTGCCATCAAAATAATACACTAAATGGTGCGTTGTAGAAACGCCACACCAGTAAATAAATAAGGACAAAATGACGTGATCAGAAGCTTCTAAATTTGCTTCTGCATTATGAAGACTAAATTCAGTCAAATGTAATAACCGCTAAAGATAGGCACAGGGAAAATATAACCAAAAAGAAATTATAGCTCGACCACAAAGAAGATCCACTTTAAAACCATAGTGTTGACTTTATGCTATGACTTTATGGCTGTATGGCTGTATGCATTGAACATTCAACGTCATTCAAACTGCATACCATTTTGTTAAAAAAATATGTCAAATTAGTCAAGAATCAAATTCAAGTGTCAATTTTCTAACCTTCGGTATAAATTTGATATTACTGAAAAAGAAAATTCTTCGTTTATTTTTAAAGAAAGTTTTGTAATTGATATGTTTTTAATTACGCATTCATTGAGTGAATAATTATTACACTCAAAGTACATTTCAGAAGGTTTACGAAGAGATTTGACAGATTCAACACTCAATATTTATTTTAAGTGAAGAAATCGCAGTTTTCAGTTGATTGCGAAGTTGTTTTAATTTATTTCAGTTCTATATTTGTCCTCCTTGCCTTTTGATCTATTCTAGTAAGTTTCCCAAGTAACATTTATGTCACAACATTTGTGTATGTTTACATAATACGCAACTTTGAATGCTGTTGATCATATTTCTTTCATGGCTTTTTATGGATATCTTCCTTAGAAATAACTTATAGATGTATGCTTATTCAGTTTCTTTCTCTAAAATGCTAATATGCACAAAACTTTAGCTTGTCAAAGTTTAAGAACTATCACAGGTATATGAATATTTAATCTTGAAATCAATCCATTGAAACCCCACAAAACTAGTTATGTTGGAAAGCTTGTGCATTAAATGTTAAGTAAATTGTGTGCTAACTAAATGCTTAAGATGTTTCCTTGCGTTTCTTTTGCATGCCTGCTTTTTTAAAAAGTGTGTTGTGAATGAAATGTTGTGTGTGAATGAGTAAAGTCATGAATCATAATTCAATATTTTATAAATCCTAACTTACAGATCATGAGCTTATAGTTCGTTGGACAAAATGTCTTATTCTAACTGGTGGAATAAACTATACAATTTAACCTCTTGCATGTAATGTGGATATGTGTAAGTGTAGATGCTGGCGAAACTATGTATTCTCCAACTTTTTTTTGCTTTACTAACCATATGTCATTGACATCTTTTATGTTTGTAATATAAAAAAGATATCAGAGGTGCAAATTTAATTTTGGTCCTTTTAGTTAAGCTTATCTAGAGGTTATGGATACACAGATTTTTACCTTATAAAATTACAGTATGCCAGCAACTTCATCTTTTTATTTGATTGTTATAGCACCTACAGTAGTCGAACCGTCTCATCGTACCTCAAGGGTACGTCGTGTCCCTGCTCGCTTACTAGAATAGGACAACGTTCGCAACACTAAAGTAATAGCACCTCCCTAGTCCCTACGCAGTTATAATTTTGTGTTCGTGCGGCGTACGCAGGCAAATACGAGCTGCGCGCCATTTTTCGTATTAATGTTAAATCCGGGACTCCTGCGCGACCCGAGTAATGTTCTGTGTTAATTCAATTGCTATAAACCTGAAATACACCAATATTGACGTGAAATAGTCTTTTCTTTAGTCATCCGTGGCCCAAGACTATATTGTTAATCTATATTGTATTCCATAAAATAATTTCCTGGAGAATTTGGTTTTATTTGAGGATAAACACAGATTATTTTTGTTCAGATAAAAATAAATAGGATTATTAGAAATACAATAGTAGGATAATAACCCTACTAATCCTACTAATATTATAAATGTAAAAGTGTTGTGTGTGTGAAGTTGTATGTACTGTTTCACGTTAAAAGTACTGAATGAATTTTCATGAAATTTAACATGCTGGTAGATCTGGAATAAGACATTATTATTCTAGAAGTGCGGGCTAGGTTGCGGGCAGTGCTAGTATGTAGAATAATGGTAACATTACAATGGCAAAATATGCAACTGAGGTAGGCTTTTATTTGATCATCTGGTCTTCATTGTTTCATTTGATTATACATAAATTACATAGTAAACATATCATTTTATATACATATTTACTTTTTAATGCAGTAACACTTGAAGTTAAAAATTTAATTTAATTACTAAGTAAAAGTGAACATATTTTTATATAATACATAACACAATAAAGCCAATGATTATAAAGCAATTAAAACCATAATTGTAATAATATTTTTATTATTTCAAGGTTGGGATACTTCGGATCTTTCGTGAGCTGTTACTCTGTTTGTCATCATGTGTTCCAGTAAAGAATTAAGCAATACCACCAAGTTTGGCTGACATCAGGTAAGTCATATATACTTTTTATCAATAGATGTATAAATAGTATGGTATGGTATGGTATGTATGATATAGTATGGTTTATAAGATAGTAGTAATAAATACTATATTGTGGTGTAGTAATAAATATCTTACTATATTCACAGTGACCACTTGTCCCCTATCAGGCAGTTATATTTACTTCTTTGTCTGTTATTTACCGTAAAAACCCATAATCACCTGACCTGGTGTCATTGATCCCATTCTTGTATTTTTTTTAGTAATATTTATATTTGAAAATATAAATAACAAGGATGCCTGGAAATTAGTGCTGCATCCAGTTCCAAATAGGTTGGAATCTATTGTTTCTGTTCATCAATTTAAAAGATGTGCTGAGGAGTTTATTTTGCCATTTTTCCTCCTCCTTGACAAAGCACCTTTTCGAAATGGTGGTAAAATAAAAATGACATCAATATAATATGATTAAATTTAATCAAGTTTTTTTTTACAAATGATTATTAACAAAAAAAAAAATCAAAACAAAAAGTATAAGTATAATATTTATGTTAGTTTGTTCTCTCTGCAAGATGGCACTACAGTATTTTTATTCTAAACAAAATAAATAAGATCCTATGAAACAAATAGTAGCTATTGCTAAAGTTTCCTTATTTTGACCTGAATCATAATATTATTTATAGAAGTGTGAAATACAGAACATATCATAGTGTATGTATTTTATTGTGCATTGTTAATAACATATTTAAATGAAACAGACATGAAAATTTGCTTTGTTTTGAGGAGATTGAGAAAGAGAGAGAAAAGTTACTGTGTTCAGTTTCTTTTAAAATAAGTATTTTAGAAATATTTTAATGTTTTTAAAATACAGTACTCACGATGATGACAGTTGTTAGCTATAGCGATAAACGAGCTAACCACGTATGGTATGTGTCTGTAGGCATTCGTATGATATAAGCAAGGTACAGTACGGCCGACGTGTCTTGACGCGTCTGAACATAATCTTTGCACATGTAAGACAGAGATAGCGACACGAACATGCTAACGTGTGACTGAGACATAATACGCCGCGTACTGAGCATTGCCGAATTATGTTACTGCGCAGCCTTCTGCGTGAAGTTCAGACGCGCCAAGATACAGCGGCCGTACTGTACCTCCTTTACTGGTTCTATGGCTAGTAAGTAAAAAAATCTTAAACAAATACGGACGGTATTAAAAAGTGGCACAGAGTACTGCAATGTTCTACAGAAGCGATCAGGTGTATTCGTACGTCAGGGTGATCTATGAGTATTTTTTTATGTGTGTTTCTGATGCATTGCGGGTCAAAAATAGAGAAGAACGGCGAAAAGTATCAGGCAAGCTTCCAGTTGCAACGTTGCATTTGGAGGTTGATTGAAACAACATTGACTGATTTTAACTATTATAAAGCATAGATTGACCTATAAGTTCTCATTTCTTCTTACTTCATTTTTGGCAAGCTGTAGTAGTGTAGACAGATGTATTATTCACAGATGTATCCTGTGTTCTAAATGTTTTTAACGATATTTGTACCAAAAGTTCATTTAATGGTATACGGGAAGCCCCTAAGCCTTACACATTTGATATCCAACAAAAACAGTGTATACCAACGCTGTATTACTTTTGTCAGTTACATGTAACTAGGTATATAAAGCGTCTATTTTACTTTCGTCAGTTGGCAAACTTTGTATTTTTTATGTAAATAGTTGTCACGTCAATAGACGAGTCAAGTCACCTGATGATAAATGGTTACCGCTATCCATTAAGACAGTAACATCAAAGGCGTCAAAAACGCGTCGTTGGACATGAATGGTAAACCAGTCTAGAGACATGTTTAAAATTTTTTCGAATTAACAATTGCTGTTGGACCTAGTTAGCCGGCCTTTACAGTATCACGCGGGCAAATTATTTATTAAAATGATTGCTAGGTGTTATTAAAATATTATTACTCTTGGTGGTATTATGTTATTTATATAGGTACATTGGATTTTTGATCATAATTAGTGAGATTGATGAGAATAAAGTTCTTAAACCCTTTACTGCCATCGACTGACCGACTAAGAACATCGACTGACTGAATAAAGTTCCTATACCCTTTTCTGGCGACAAAAGATGTAAGACTTGAAGCTATTTGTTTCAACACAGAATCGGCAGGTGTATATAAGATTATATTGATATTATCTACGGCGAACTACCTGAGGGTTTTTTCACCTTTTTGCATGTTTTATTTGTGAATAAATACCGCAAAAAAGTAATAAAATTCATAAATATAATTAGGTACGTATATTTCAAGCTATGATAGTTTTCCTTATACAAGATGAATCCATATTTTGGTTACGTCTTCTTTTCGCATACTTAGGGTGCAACATTGTTTTATGGGGCTCGGTGTTTGTTTCTACAAAAAAAATTACTGATGTCAAATAGGTGATTTAGTAGTAATATTTAGTAGACAAAGGATATTAACTAGTCCAGCCATAAGTTCTGTTACAAATGAAAATGCTTTTTTTTTTAATGAAGTAATGTAATATTAATAAAATGTATACCTACATATTTATTAAAGTCTCAGAAAAAATAAAAAAAATGTTCTATTCGAAATGGCCACCTTTGGCTTTTATACAGGCCTTTAATCTGTTTGGCCACGAATCTATGGATGTACGCACTGTTTCCAAGGGAAATTTCACCACTGTTTACTCCAAAAATTTTTTAATGTACTCAATGTCGCCGTGTCGTTTAGAGCAGGCCATGTCCTCTAAAACTGACCATAATTTGAAGTCTAAAGGGTAGAGGTCTGGGCTAGATGAGGGCCAGTCTTCAGCTCTTATAAAGTCCGGAACATTGGTTTCAAGCCAGGCTTGGGTAGTTCGTGCCTTGTGACCAGGTGCAGAGTCCTGTTGGAAAGTCCACGGTATATTTTTAAAAAGAGTATTGCTGAGAGGTTTCACAACATGATCCAAGACTGTATCTTGATACACTTTGGCTGACGTTTTCACTCCTTTTTCACAAAAATGCAGTTTTGTGACTCCTTGATAAGACACGCCCCACCAAACCATCACTGACGCAGGATGATGACCACGTTGTACCTTCCCGACCACTTGAGCAGCTTCTTTAGCACTGTGAGCGTACACTTTATCATTTTGCTTATTGTAGTGTTCTTCAATCGTGAAAATTTTTTCATCGGTAAAGAGGATATTTCTGTGCCTTTCACCTGCGTATCGCGACAGAAGGCGTTTTGATCGATCCACTCTCTTTAATTGTAAAGATTGATTTAGGGCATGTCCTGTATATCGACGATAAGCACCGAGCTTCAGGTCTTGTTTTATAATACGCGACAGAGTCCTAGCGGGAATCTTCATTTCTCGCGATGAGATTTTTTGCTCCCTAATGGGGTTTCGACGAATTCTGGCTTTAACAGCATTAACAGCCTTTGTAGTTCTAACAGCACGCGTCCGCCCCGATCTTTTCTGGTCTTCGACAGACGAAGTGTTGTTGTATCTGTTGATTGTACGATATACGAACATACGGCTGATACTAAGCTTTTGAAGTGTCTGGAATATGACCGACGGCTCCATACCCACTTTGTGCAAGGCGATCACTGCAATCCTATTTTATTTAACACCCGCTTCCATATTGTAATTTGATAATGAACACGAAAAAGTATGTGAAATGGCGCGAAATCGAAAGAAGTTTTTAAAATAATATACGTGTTCCAAATTCAAAATAATTAAAAAGCTGAAAAAAAGAAAAGTTTTTATGTAACAGTATTTATGGCCAGACAGGTATAGTAGATATGAATAATAATTAGTGACAAGGACGTCTGGACGCCTTCTGCGTAGGTTAGAATATATTGTTTAACTTTTAATTATTTTAAAAGATGTGCAGAGGAGTACCTTTTCCCATATCTTCTCCTTCTTGTCAAAGCACCTTTTAAAAATGGTGGAATTAAAAAATATACGTGCATAAGTGTACCTGTAGCGACACCTATAGGAATAAATGATTTTGACTTTCACTTTAACATTTCCAAAACCAACCATTTACTTGGTGTACGGGTATGGGGTATGATGCACTGAACGTTAACAAAAGCATTTGAATTCCTAATATCTGCATACCAATTAGTAAATAAAAATAGTCTTACAATCCAACTATATCCCGCACCATGGCATACGTGAGAAATAAGGGTTTTTAAAGATTTTAATTTTACCACTTTGTCAATATGATAAATATGTTCAATTGTATACCCATGCCAAATTACAGCTTTTTAGTACTAAATATCTCTGAGCTAAGCAGCGGACGGACGGACGAACACGAAGAAACATATTATGGTTTCCAGTTTACTACGGAACCTGGAAAAAACTAATTATATCCGCCCATTGCCATTTATTTTAAGGTCTTACTAAATAAAGGGTATAAAATTTTGTAAAAATTTAAACATCAAAAATTCATGTTTGAATGTAAGTTTTGCTAAACGGCAATTTTTTTCTCATTTAATGAAAAAAAAACAAAATAAAAATTTAAAATAAGTTTAATATGCTGTTTAATTCGATTATTTTATTGGTAATAAAACCGTGGACACAATACCTCATTTGTGAATACTGTGAATAGCGTGAGACTAGCAAATCACTATTGACGATTACTGATACTCCGTGACTAGGCCTTAATAGGATGTTGTGATAGGTCAGGAAGGAATCGGGGCTGTGACGTCATTTATCTTCAGGTTTTTCAGACGTTGACCTTTCTTGGGAGCATTTTATAATAGTATGTGTGTGATGTGTACATTTTAATTACCAATTGTGATTTTTTTACGTATCGTGAATGTTGCAAATAAATTGTTGGTTTACGTTATTCAATTTGATAGTATTTTTTATGCAGGTAAAATATATTTGGTTTAACAATTACATAATAAAAACCAGGAAAAAGTACCAAAAAATTAATGATAATGATTACGATTTTAATTGGTACATTGTGAGTGAAGTGATGATTTATTTGCTCGAATCTTTAAAAGTCGTTGCTGTTAGTCTCGTCAAAATAGACATTTAAGCATACAATAATTCGCATCGATCTGAAAATCGATACGAATTTTGGGGACACCATTATATTATGTATTCATGTTATGTTGTATTACAATAACATCTCATCCTTTGAATGGAATTGGCGATTACAACCTTTTTAAAGTAGTGTGGATCAAAATTAAATTAATGCATTATGTACAGGTTTTGTTTGAGTCTAGGTCACAGGAAACACGTTTTGTTGCTGTGCATTTATATCATTGTCCTGTGCCTTGTAACTAGACTTGATTTCTCTTATCTCTCAAAAGTATTTTTTTTAGTTTGTAGGTTTATTTCATGTCATCAAGGTCGGTGTAATGATTAGCTCTAGTATTCTGTAATCTTTTATTTTGTGTTGAAGGGTAATAATTAAGGTATTGACATATACTATTATTTCTTCTGTGGTATTGGTCAATGAATGTGATGGATTACAATATTTTGAATTAAGCCTACGTTAAAATGGCAGCTTTATTTTCGTTGAGCTTACTTACTAGTTGATGTCCATAAAGTAATATGTATTTAACTTCTCAAAATTACAACACAAAACACAATTCTTGACAGAATATAACCGACTTCAAAGTTAGGGATTACTCAAAAACTACTCGTCAGATCTCACTCAAATTTAACTGAGCCCACATGACAAGCACCAGCTTTCGATTAAAAAAAGTATCATCAAAATCGGTTCACCCAGTCGAAATTTCTGACTGAAAACAAACTTGTAAAAAATTCAGTCGAATTGAATGCCTCTTTTTTTGAAGTCGGTTAAAAATTCGGTGTCACCTGATGATGCAGATGTTTAATCTTAGTTTAGGTACAGTATATGAATTCTTATACTGTGGTTTAGGTATTTTTATATATTTATTGTTATTTATATTATAACATTATTTTAGGATGAATAGTAAGCTTAATTTGTTTTATGGATTGATAATCTACTTACAGATATTTATTGGCCCAGGTCATACTTTGTTGCATCCATTATATAAAATTCAAAATAAATTGGTTTGAGTGATAACATAACTGGTAATTTTTCAAGGCTGCATTAAACTTGTTCTTCAAATACGTGCGAAATGTATCAATCTAGTTTTTTTTCGTTTAGATAATGGACGCGTCCAAACAAGGATTACTTATATTGACGACAACGACAGGAAATCAACCAGACTAATGGTGTTTTTGTTATTTGTATAGGTATTTCTGTATACGGATAAATAGATACCGCTCATATTGCAGATGGTGTCACCGTCGTCAGTCATAAAACTCCGTTTAGGTAACTCCAGTTACTCATCAGATCATACGTACATAAAGAAGTCGGATTTATTGTCGCCGGGCGGCCGGTAGCATGCGTGCATGTTAATAAGTCGATGTAAATACGTTTGCGCAAGTCAGTGATGTAATATTATACAATGAAAACGAGAGCTGCAGTCGCGCTTCGCAAAAATGCTCCTTAAGTTGCATTCGGTTCCATTCAGCTGACGCGGCCGTGACAGTGCGCGCGACTGGCTCGCGAGGGCGGGGACTCGCCGCAAAACTGGGTCGCTCACGATGTGTAGTCAAGTTCAAGGCCACGCCGAGGGGGAGGGGTGGAGGGGTTTCCGATCGTCCATAGATGGCGTTGCGCGATTCGAAAAATTTTGCGAGCGGGGGTGCGACGCGGGGCAGGGGGACAATTGGGAACGAATTTTCGGTGCAACACGCGACGCGACGCTGCACTCGTGTGTCGAACGTCGCGACGCGCAGTACTCTGCGGTGACCGTACACCCGAATATCTGACATTCCGAGCTAACCTAACACCGAGCGTCATGGACTGGATGGAGATGGACGAGGTGGTGCGTAACGTTTTCAATTAAACTTGTAATGTGTAGGAATTTAAATAGAAATTCGCACGCGCCTCGCCTCGATTTATGTGCGAAAACAATTTACCGTGACCTATCCTAATATTTTATCGCAAGTCAAATTACCGCTACATACTTATCGAATGTTGTCGTTCGCGTAAAGTATTGAAGAAGATTTTTCGTTTAATGTTGTGCTAGTCCGAGAGCTATATAGTTTTCTTAAACTAATTCTATATAGAATGTAGAACTTATTTAGTGTTACCGGCATCGGTTTAGACTCTTCCGTTATTTGATTTGAACGTAAGTGGCTAACAATGCGGCATTCAGCCCAAAACATGTCTTGAACATTCACGGCTAATTTGAAGGAATATCCTGATACTGAATCTCTTATACCACATTTACGTAAACAGTGTCAACATGAGGCAGTTAATTATATAATAATTACATATCAAATTTAATTAAATTAATTGCAAGTGTTGAATGAAACGAAGCGAATCTCTAAGGCTGCAAATCTAGGTCCAGTTAAATTATTTCCTGATTGTATGTCTAATATTATATGCTTACGAATTAAGTTGAAATAAAAACCACAATAAATTTGAACCGCGGGCGGCACGTGAGCGGTGTACCCCGACCTGCCTCAACGCTGATCGATAGCCGCCATTGCTGTCTAGCGCCTAGCCGCCTATATCGGTTGAATTGCCTACTGCTACGGGTTGCTACGGGGTTTTTATTTCGGCTGTTTCGAGCGGTCTAATTATGTACAGATCCTAAAAAAATTGAGGCAATAAAAAAGATTTGGGCATAGTTAGATTTTCACTAAGCCTTAATTTTCTATGCGAAAATTTACTCTATTGTACAAAAATGTGATTTAGGTAGTTTGTTTTTTATTTTACTTAAAAATTTTCATAGGCTTTGCGTAGGAAACTAGGAGTTGTGTCTGATTTCAGATTATAAGAATTTTGACAACATCTGTGAATTTCTTTAGTAAGCCTAACCTTGAGAGACCTATTGGCAATTTGGCAATATCTTGAAAATCTTCCTAATCTTTTTCAAATTCATTACGTAGTAAGCTTCTTCGTTACTCCTTTGTCTTTTCATCCTTTAAGACTACCGGCTTATGACGTTTTATAGTTGGCTATAAAGTAGATTGAGTAGGTCATGGTTCATTCTTAGTTAAATAAAATATCGGTCGTTTCCTATACTCTGCCTATTCGTTACTGCTGACAAGGTATCGTCTATTGTTGCTGTAATAGTAAACACGATACATGATACACATAGCTTAGTCCCAGATATTTATCAGAGAGAGAGAGAGAGAAAGAAAGAGAGAGAGAGAGAGAGTTAAAATGGGATTGTTTATCGTAGGAAGGGGTAGAAAATAGGAAGTCATAGGTATGACTTGTTTCATTAATGTTTGTTTTACCGTCATACTTTCTTACCTGAATATGGGTATTGCTTTCAGTAGTCATTGCTTTCACATTGGTTGCAGTAATACAATACTAGACAGTATTACAGTAATACACTTCAGATGCAAATTAAAGTCCGGTCAAATTAGCCCAAATAATAGGGGGTAAGGTTACATAAATTCCGGGACATTAATAATTGTTTACAGGTGAATTACGTATAAAAATTTTTAATAGATGCTCACCATTTCCAAGATGAATCATTCCCTTATTCCAGCTTTACAATAAAGTTTTATTTAACGCTAAAATATTTAAGTATGTAAGTATTTATGTAAGTAATACCACCTATTTCTTAAAGGATTTTGGTTTAACTGCAATGTTGATCGATTTTACATTACGGTGTAAGGTAATAAAACTATACAGAGTAAAAAACAGTGGTATATATTTTTTAAAATATTTTATGCCAAAGTTTTTGCCCTCTAACCAGTCCGGGATTTGTCAATAGGCCGTATAGGCCGCGGCCTAGGGGCGGCAGCGTCCTAGGGGCGGCAGATTTCAGAAGATGATATTATATTAAATATGATTTTGCTATTAAAAAGGGTCGCAAAAAATTGTAATTCTTGTTTTTTTTACGCACTTTCTTAGTGACTTTTCAGTGCCTTCCTTACTATGAATGGAAAATTATTACTTTAGAAAGGTACGTGGGGCGGCGGAAATAAATTGGCCTATACTCATAAAAAATATAAATCCGGCACTGCCTCTAACCAGTCCAGTCAATAGGCCGTATAGGCCGTGGCCTAGAGGCGGCAGCGTCCAAGGGGTGGCAGATTTCAGAAGATGATATAATATAGATGATTTTGCTATTACGTGTCGCAAAAAAATTTAATTCTTTTTTTTACGCACTTTCTCAGTGACTAATTCAGTGCCTTCCCTTACTATGAATGGAAAAATTATTACTTTAAAAAGGTACATGGGGCGGCGGAAATAAATTGGCCTACACTCATAAAAAATATAAATCTGGCACTGCCTCTAACCTAAGATGTATCTAAGATTTTAATCTTTATTATTGCTAGTTAGTATTGCTGCCTTTTTGATCATTTCTCTTTATCAATATGTAGGTAGGATATTTGCATCTACCAAGGTTAACAATGTTTGAAAGGCCATTTGATTTTATTTATATCATATCTGTCGCAATAAGGACATAATACAAAATACATTAGAGTAAGTTAGTACAATAATTCAGTCTTTTTGGTTATCTTAAGTTATTATTATAATCTGTTTAAATTCTTTATAAGATTGCAATAAGATTGTTCTAAAATATTTTTCATTGTCTGCAAACAATATGTAAAATCCTTATGTGTTAAAAAGATTCCTTATTCCTACTACATTTCATAACTGGAATAATATTTCTTAATTGGTGTACAAAATTGTTCGGATATTCATATAGGAATTGACAAGTAATAAAATATACTATCTATGGTACTCGTATATAGAAACATACCTAGATCAATTACAGTTTCAATTAATTATGTAATTGTTCAATTATATGTGTGACGTATAGAAAAAAAATATAATACTACGTTTTTTCTCTAGATTATCAGATATCAATTCACTCCTTCAATGTCCTTGTTTGAATTGCCCATTCCTTGAAGCTATTGTAATAACAGAATATCTGAG
The DNA here is from genome assembly GCA_963932265.1 of Thymelicus lineola. Lineage (NCBI taxonomy): Eukaryota > Metazoa > Arthropoda > Insecta > Lepidoptera > Hesperiidae > Thymelicus > Thymelicus lineola. Next base: position 3,069,226 of record OZ010699.1, on the reverse strand, counting down.
ATTTATTGAAGGTGAAATTAGGTCGACACATAAATTGAACGCGTAATGTGCTGTCGTGGAAATAAAACGTAATTTGATTCCTATGATACACAGCTTCTCTTAGTTGGTATTAAAATATCGCCCTCGGTATAAATTAAATGGCATTTCTAAGTTATTTTACGTAGAAGGCCTGTTTATTATATCAGCGAGTATAATAAAACAAATTTGCTATCGATATGAATGAGATGTGATAATATGGTTCAGCAATATGTATCCACAATTATTAGTCTTTTTCCTCTGAAGATTAAAAAAATCCGCTAGAGGCAGCACTAGGGGGTACAAATGTTTTAATTTTTCTATTTAGTCCAGTAATTTGGTTTCCAAAGTTTTCTGGGAGTTTTGAAGATTGGTATCTTTATGGGTTGTACTGTGCTTTTTAAGTGTCAATTTGCCACCTCGTATCTTTGCCCCTTATGCCGGCTGTTTTGGAAAAATGGCGCCTATTAGTAGTTTTTCGATATTATCTCCTTTCTTACTAATTTTACAATAAAAACAAATAGTAACAAATAGTAACAGGGTTCATATTAGCTCCGCCCAGTTGCTCAAGGTTATTGGCTCTTTCAAGTGCTTTAAACGTAAATTCATTGAAACAGTCAGTGAAAACTGCGCAACGTGTAATGGCTTTTCACATACTCATTTAGTAATTATAGTGGTTCTCATGCAGAAACTTTAAAGCCTATCAATAATAATAATAACGTTAATCAAACAGACGTCCATATATAGATAAAAGAGAATGCTGGTTGGCACAATTTCACTGGGTTTACCTTTCTATCTAATCTTCACGAAATTTGTTTTGTGTAAAGCGATATTAATTGACCTTGACTTTTTATCTGCCAGTTACGTATATGCACCGACAATGCATATTCATCGCTCGCTTGACTTGGAAAATATTTTGTTTCTTTTTTAAAATGAGTTATTTTTACTCATTTTTTGAATTTATCGTTGTCCCGATGTTGTTTTTCCAGTTGGCTCTTTTGTTTAGCGAAATACTTAGCTTCAAAAATATATAACATTTTTTTCTGAAAAAGTAATTATTTTTGATTTATAATATGTAGTCTATGAATGTCAAGTTTCAAATTAAATCTGCAGGCAGAATAGCTTTTAAATCCATGTCTGACAAAAATAAAAACAAAAAAACTGTGGGCCTATACGAATCCGTCCGGTCTATATTTTTTAAATACCTCTCGTAATATGCGAGTAAATACCTACGTAAAAGTAGGTACACTCGTAAAATAAGTTAAATAGTGTGTTGTAGGCACGATGGGAAAATTTATAAAAAATAAATGATACTGATGTCACGAATAGCTAATTAGAGATAGATAAACTATCGATACAAGGCTTGCATTAACATTAACATCATAATAGTTTATGTAATACTCGTATATCCACATACAATACTCGCGTTTTGGTAATGGGCTTAGCGTTGTTCTTCGCGATGTCATACTTCAGAGAGAGAAGCAAGAGAGCCGAAATGAGAAGTCTGTACCATCAGCTGTCACAGTCGAACTGTGTTTTGTTGTTGTTTAATTGTGATTGGATATTTGATTTAATAATATTATATTACCTACTATTTTTACTATTTTATGATAGAGCGAAATTATAGGTAATGTATTTTAGCATAAAACTAAAAACGCAAAACACGTGTCTTGTGCCTCCTTAATAGATATTTCCCTATAAATTTTTTTGTTACTTTTGAAGCGGCCTGGCATATGGCGCTCGGTATTCCGTTAACATTTTAAATGTTACTGCTCTAATATTGATCATCAAAACTGAAAAGAGACAGTTTCAAACAAAATAAATTCATTAACATAATATTGGTTTTGCTGTCGGTAGTTTTTCGTTTCGTGTGACTCACGCAGGTGTTATTGCGACAATTCCTGCGTATTGTAGGTGTACCACAATCTGATGGCAAAATAGGGTAATTTAAATTGGAGACACAAAACTCCCCGGCGTTGGGGAAATTGGAATAAAACTTGTTGTATTATAATGTCTGGTTTATTAACTTCAGATGAAAATATATAAAAGACAATGTTACATTATGCACATATTTTCATATTATCTAATAACTTTAAATGAGCAATTCTTGTATATATATATATTTTCTGAATCTCGGAAACGGCTCCAACGATTTTCATGAAATTTAGTATGCAGGGGGTTTCGGGGGCAATAAATCGATCTAGCTAGGATTCATTTTTAGAAAATGTCGTTTTATCGGTGTTTTCAGGCAATGATAAACTTCTACAATATACTCTTCCTGACATCTATTGGCAAGTAGCAATACTAAAGCTACTTCAGTAAATGGCGTTGTTAAGCAACACTAAACCGAGCAAAGCTCGGTCATCCGGGTACTAATCTATACTAATATTATAAATGCGAAAGTAACTCTGTCTGCTACTCAATAACGCCTAAAACACTGAACCGATTTTGATGAAATTTGGTACAGGTATGGAATCGAGCTCGGGAATGAACATAGGATACTTTTTATCCCGGAAAATAGACGTGTTCCTGAGGGATAACTATTCCACGCCAAAACCACTGAACCGATTTTGATGAAATTTGGTACAGATATAGAATTGAGCTCGGGAAAGGACATAGGATACTTTTTATCCCGGAAAATAGACCTGTTCCTGAGGGATAACTCTTTCAAGCCACTAAACCGATTTTGATGAAATTTGGTACAGATATAGAATTGAGCTCGGGAATGGACATAGGATACTTTTTATCCCGGAAAATAGACCTGTTCCTGAGGGATGACACTTTCAAGCCACTAAACCGATTTTGATGAAATTTAGTACAGATATAGAATTGAGCTCGGGAAAGGACATAGGATACTTTTTATCCCGGAAAATAGACCTGTTCCTGAGGGATAACTCTTTCAAGCCACTAAACCGATTTTGATGAAATTTGGTACAGATATAGAATTGAGCTCGGGAAAGGACATAGGATACTTTTTATCCCGGAAAATAGACCTGTTCCTGAGGGATAACTCTTTCAAGCCACTAAACCGATTTTGATGAAATTTGGTACAGATATAGAATTGAGCTCGGGAAAGGACATAGGATACTTTTTATCCCGGAAAATATACCTGTTCCTGAGGGACAACTCTTTCAAGCCTAAAACACTGAACCGATTTTGATGTTTGGTACAGATATAGAATTGAGCTCGGGAAAGGACATAGGATACTTTTTATCCCGGAAAATAGACCTGTTCCTGAGGGATAACTCTTTCAAGCCACTAAACCGATTTCGATGTTTAGTACAGATATAGAATTGAGCTCGGGAAAGGAGATAGGATACTTTTTATCCCGGAAAACAGACCTGTTCCTGAGGGATAAGGTCAAATTTTGTTATATGTAGTTGATAGATTCGTTATATTTTATGAAGCGATTTTTATGACTCTTTTTAGGGTTCCGAAGTCAAAACAGAATTCTCATAGTTTCATCATGCCCGTCCGTCCGTCCATCCATCCGTCCGTTCGTAGCATAGCGCAGAGGCCCTTAGTGCTAGAAAGCTGTAATTTAGTTTATTTAAACTTCTGGTAGAATAACATTTTTAAAAATATGTTTTTAGGATACCTCTTCTAGAGGTAATATAGGGATATTTTTTTCCGTCACGCACCCCATAGTGCGGGGTATCGTGGAAAAGGTCTCTCAAAAATAATATGGGTCTTATAAGTCCATTTTTCGATTGAGGGGTCTGTTTGCGAAATATTCGTAAGTGTTAGACACGTAAAAAAATTCATGGCAATAGCATCAAAAGGAAAACGATCATGGCTATATTATTATTAGCATACGTAGTTATTGAGTTCTATAAACTTAGAACTTCGAAATCCTATATTACCAGTGACCTGACACGCTATTAGCCGGTTTTTTAACCAACTTCAAAAAAGTAGCAGGTTCTCAGTTCGAATTTTTGTTTATAACAAAAATTAACTTTAACATAATTTGAAAAATCAATCTTTAAAGGGTTAATTCAGGGAATGTTTATACGAAACTCCGTCATTTTTAGGGTTCTGAAGTAAAATCGGAACCCTAATAGCTTCGTCATGTCCGTCCGTCAGTCTGTCCGTCTGTCCAAAGCAAAGCGCCGAGACCCTTAGTGCTAGAAAGCTATAATTTGGCATGGATATACATATTTATTAAAACTCCAAAATCGTAGAATAAACTACTGAAAAAACTTTTTTTTCGGGGTACCTCCACTACAGGTAACGTGAGCATTATTTTTTTATTCATCCCTATAGTGTGGGGTATCGTTGAAAAGTTGTAGAGTTCCGTTTGCGAAATATTTGGCTTGAAAGTGCTAATTTTGGGTACCCAAGTCAAGTCAAGTGTCCCCCCTAACGACTAAACGGTTGGAGTTGGACAAGTGAAAAAATTCTCAAAAATAGGTTATACGATGAATTTATAAGGAAAACTATCAAGGCTATGTTAACATAAGTATCGTAGTTAATAAGTTATATTCAATAAACTTACTACTTTGGAACCCAATATTGCACGTGACCTGACACGCATTTGCCCGGTTTTTAAAGGTAAAACTGTGACAGTTGGTAGTTAGTATATAATCTTACATAAAACAAAAATAACTGTAACATGATTGTTTGGTAATACATTCCCTAAGGGCTAAAACTGGAGGTTGTAAGTTTAGAGTATGTTTGGAGTAAGAAGTTGTAAAACGAACAGATGAGTCACCTCATGGTAAGTGGTCACTTTCGCCAATGTACATTAGCAACGCTAAAGGAATCACTGATTTGCTGCTGCCCAAAAAGAAAAGAAAGATATTTTTTTGTGTATTCTGTAAAATTACAATGTAAATTTAAAATTCAAAAACTCTCAGGCCCTGACTTAAACCTCTAAATTCTAAAAAGTTATTTATAGGTAGGTAGGTAGGTATTTTGGGACCTTTCCTATGGGTGGGTCATTAATGGCTCACTACTGAACACTCACTCTTGAGGACGCCTAGAGCATACTCCACCACTTTGCTCCAGTGTGGATTGATGGAGGGATTAGAAATCAACCCAAGTGTCGGAAGTCATTACGCCGGGGGAGGACCTTCAATATGTCATAACGACTGTTATCTTACGACAACAACCGGGACCGACAGCCTTACGTGCCCTCCGAAGCTCGGAGAGCTCAAGAATTTTTTGCCACTAGCGGTCACCTCTCCAACTACCGACCACACTCGCTATTGTTTAACTTCATCGATTACTATTAGAACCGACACAAGCCGCTGCGCCCGGGCTATGAATGCTTCTCCCGATGGGTAATTAATGGGTTCTAAGAACATGTCACTTTTGCTGTAATTTTGGTGAAGAGTTTAGTATCTTGCTGACTACCAATCACGCTACAATATCAGATCATAGTTATCATTTCATTATCAACACTAAAGATTTGTTTAATATTTTACTCATTTACATAATACGATATATGTACTAAGTATAGGTGTTTTAGCTTCAACCCATAGTGGACTATTACAAGGCACGGGTCTCCTCTCTTCATAGTATGGACAAGTTTGCTGTCAATTTATGAAAAACATGTTTTATAATGAAGGGATCTTTATTTTCGGCGTACGAAGTCGCGGGTAACAGCTAGTTAATTATAAGAGTGACTAGGTAATTTATGCAACTTCAATTTCAAATATTCCATCTGTATAGGTTCTTAGGTTATTGGTTTTTTTTATTCATTTGATGAAGATAATAAATAGATAATACTAATGAATTGCTCCTCCAACATTTCAGATACTTGACCTTGCATGATGTAACTTATCATATCATTTTCATAACATTTTTGCAAGCTTTAATTTGTAACAATGTTTGTATTCTTTAATTTAATTTATTTAATATCATTTGCAAATCTATTTACAAAAGAAATCATAATTAGATTAATTATTAAGAAAATGTAATTAAGAAAACTTAGTATCAAAACGAGTTAATCCTACGAGATGGATAGGATTATCATTGTAGGTTGTCGTTTAAAAACATGTTTTTTCTCACATGTTTTTCGATAAACATTGAAATTAATATTTCTGGTTTGTGATTAAAATAATTCCATACAACTCTTTTTTGACCTGACGATTGTTAGTTTTAAAAAATTTCATTACCATATAAAAATCCATTTTTCTGCTTGTCAAAAATGCCATGAGATTCTGGTACACCTATACTAAAACGCGCGTATTTTACACATATATCCTAGACTATGAACTTCTCTTGCCATCAGTTGAGATTCCAGCCAAGAAAACTTACTCATATTGCAAAAAGGAAAAGTCTGGAATTTAAAATAAAATAAGTTAATGCTTGACTACAATTATCCCATCTGATGGTAAGTGGCGAAGAACTCCAAGATATACATCCGATATCAAAAAAAATTATATCAACGTTATGGATGGACCTGCATTTCCGTATGTTATTTGTATATTTTCTGTTAACGGTAAAACCAACCGTGTTAGTGACTGCATTTCTCTCTTAACTACTTTGGTAGCGGTAATGAAATATGTATATGAATACTGTCTAAGAAAAAGTTGCAAAGCATAATAAGACAGTTTTATAAACTCTATTACCACATGATTATAATTATCTCTATATATATATTATATATTACTCATATGATAAGGTTGATTTAGAAACTGATTAGATTTGTAAGAATATATTTTCAATTAATATCTTAATTTGCCGGGGTGAGAAAAATTTACTTACGTGAGGTAATGGTAAATTCTTATTGAAGTACCTTTTCTTATCATTAGGAAAAGTAGATACAAATTGCCTTCCAGACGATATTCTTTGGACAAGTAGTTTAGAATTGATGTTTGTCTTGCCAGAAATAAAATAAAATCCACGTCTGTCTGAATATTTGCCTGTTTTTGGCTCCAAATCCAAGTTTGACTTGTTTTGTGTGAATTATTTATTATATGACTATTGCAACATTGAAATCTACTTTTAGTAACGATTAAATAGACGAAGGCCCACTGTCTATAACGCACGTCATACGCACGCTATCGATAACGTTTGCGTATTACAAAAACAAATGCAAATGCGACGATGTCGTTGGGTGGACAGATTTGTCGTACGTGGAATTATATAACGCCTGGTAAAAAGAATAGCAATTGTTATGTGTACCCGCGCCATTGTCGCTACACTGCTGAGGCCTAGTTTCTTGTAAATAAATGAGTCTACATAGTCTACATAGGTATAAGGTAAGGTAGGAAGGAAGGTAAGGTAGGAATAGGTCTACATAGGTTTCCTGTAGGTATGTATTTACTATGTTTGTATTACAAAAGAGAGTTGACCCTTATGATTGACCCTATTGATTGATGCCATAAAAGTACAGTGTTTTTTTCGAATTTTTAATTTTATTTTCAAAAATTTTAAAAGGCAGTTTTGTTTCTATTCAAAAAATACATTAAAAAAACAAATCCGACTGCGTAAAAAAACTAAAAAGAAAAAATAAGCCCGGTAGTTTAGAATGTTGTTAAAAGTAATACTGAACCACTAAACCATAGAAGGATTAACAGATGGGTCCCATTCTTCACCTAATCAAATCATGTTTGTTTTTTCCCAAGCAGCTTCTTTCCAAGCAATTTAAATTCCAGGTGGCGTTAAAAAATTCCACCCTGTATAGCCAATAATATGATGTCGCAAGATTTGGTCATTCACGCGTAATAAATGACGATAAATTGAATTATGTTAATAAGTATCGAGTAAATACTTTTAATAACTGTTGTCATTCAATCGTAATGATGCTTCACGCCTCCTATCTTGAAACAAATAGTGTATCTAGAAATAGGTCAGACCGTAGAGCTGTGGTCACGGACGTGCGATTGATAAACGTATATTTATTTAGAAATTATAGTATGTATTTTACTTCCGCGCTGGATATCTTAGGAGAATCTTGTATTTTTTCACAGTTTAAACTTACTTGACTTGCTATTAAATTGTTTTCGCCATTCCCAACATCTTTGGTCATGTATTTTGCAAATCGATGATTCCATCAGGTCCATATTTGGCTTAATCACGGTGCATAATTACAAACCTAATATACTCGGATAACGCATTCAATAACGTCAAATAACGCGGCGATAAAAGTGTTCGATTGTGTTCTATTTCGTGCTTCTGTGGGGTCCAGCGCCGAGGTGGTAAGGGGTACCACCGTTGGGCTGTTGCCGGCAACTCGACGTGTTCTCCGAATTCGTGTAATTGACGATGAAACGGAGTGGGAGTGAGGGGGGACGAGCGGGAGATTTGGCGGTTGGCCTTGACAATGAACCGGCGGCGGCGCGCACACAGCCGCCTCTACGTCAGCACACATCACGCACACATTAATCAATAGAAGTTATTCCACGAATGGCCTCTCCCACACGATAATTGCGAGGGTTGTCTTAGATGTATGCTTGTATGTTATGCGTGCGTTTCTTGTGTTTTGTTAAGATTTTATTAAGTCGTTTAAAATGTTAGTAGCGTTAGACTTATTTCTTTCTCTCCGAAGATAAGGGTCTTTCTGGTGGTTATACTTTTTACCCTCGAAAATGTTTTCTCATTTTCGTTCTTGCATTTATTTGTAGGTACAGTAATTTAATCCACTGAAAATTTCTCGTAACTTTTCGTTACATTTGTTTATTAGCTTTCTATTTTCTTACCCGCTTGTATATTTTCACTGATTCTATCTGTCTTTTGTTTTCGAAAATCAAAATTCTTTATTCTTGTAGGTTTAGTAGGAAGGTTTATAAGTACTGTATTACTCGTACTATAATTATTTGAGAATTTTCTTTGATATGTTAACAATTTGTATGTCAATGCCAATAATAAAACAAAATAATGCAGTACGCTGAAAACGCGATACCAGACGGTCGGTCATTATTTCCGCGTATGAATTGTGTTACCAAACCGCACCAGTTGCACTGTGATAGTCGTGTGTCCTTGGATGGGGCAACCCTATTGCCGAAAAAACCGAGCGAGTCTGGCCGAGCGCAGCCGTTGGTTGCCGACGCGCCGCGCCGCGTGCCTGCCCTAACACAACATACTATAGATAGAGATAGACGTTAGAATTTGACTATGGTCATGTATGATGAATTGCCTTGAGTTTGATTAGCGATCTGTATATCGTCGGATGCCAAAAGCGGGACTATGTAACCAATTATTATTAGTTTAGTTTGGACACAGGGAATCCTACTGCGTGGGTAGGAGTGTGCAAGTTTTGTAAAAATTCCCTTACAAATCATCTCCATTACGTGAACTCAAAAACGCATCCTTCTAACTTGGGACGAGTGGTGGTAGGTTACTGAAAACTCTGTATAGTTATCGAATGACACACTTTTTATTACCTAGTTAGGAAGGTACAAAGTTGAAGTCTACAATAAAATAGACGTAAATAGAGGAATATTTCCTCACAGAACATTTCAGTTTGTAGAATGAAGTTAACGTTTTTTGTTATAGTCGATGCAGTTCTTTTGCGAATTGCCTTTAAGATTACAAGGTAGGATATTTTATTAAGATTGATGAAGATGAAGACGTAATCATTTCCTAAAAATAATTTTGCATTTAAAATTTAAATGAAGCGACTGTGTGGGATCTATTTTTCTTTATATTCTCAGTATTACAAATATTTTGCAATAAAATTCATTTCAATCAACTTCAAACCGCTGCCGCCTTTGTATAATCATCTGATTTTAAAAATCATATCACCAGCAGTCTAATGTATTTTTCAGTCTTATGTAAATCTGTTTATCAAATGTATTTTTCATGCACCCATTGTTCTTTCTTTTATTTAGATAATTAAACAAACATAGTTATTATGAGGTATATTTTTTCCTGCCTGTATTTTTCGCAATTTCTATGTGAATGAAAGTAACTATCTATATTCATTCACATAGAAATTGCGAAAATTAAAGGCTTTACGTCTTTTCTTTTCATCCTTGACAAAGCACCTTTCCGAAAAGCTTGTAGATTAAGAAACGTGAAAATATTACTGTTATTTGTTACCGTTAAATAATTATAAAGGATCAATTTTATGATGGGGCCTCGATATAGGTATATCTACAACAAAATTGAATTAGAAATTGGATGCTCTAAAACAGTATCTGATTACGGAGAGATAGAGAGTAATCGAAGTAGACATGGCGGCCATGATGCTAAAAGGTAAACTGTAACATTCATTTAAAATTTATTTATGATAGGTAAAATTCTTGTCTTTTTAGATTATGGAACACATTTGATATTTCACAGATTTGATGGCGTTGTATAAAAATTTCTCTACTTGTTGAGACAATAGAGCACACAGGAATTCTTTAGGCATCATGAATATTTGAAGAGCTTATTATATTTTTCTGAATTCAAAGTTTCAAAGACTAATTTGGCCTAATTTCCTGTATTCTAAAAAAACATTTTATATATGAATGCCTATTGTGACTTGTTAAAAATCTCCCTTTATTTACCTATTGAAGTATGAGTGTATAGCGTTTACTTATTTATCTATTAAAAAGTACAAGTTTAAATTAATTTAGGTTTAGCTGACGCAACCTGTATAAAATATCTGGCTTCAATCGACTATATTAGAATCCCTGCTATTACTTGATCATCGATTCTTACTGATTTTAAAATATCAGCTATGAATTCTATGCACGATAAGGATATTACCAGAATGTTGCATGAATGATCTTTTGAAAATGATCATAGTTCCGACTGTAAGATCAAATAAGTTTTAATTAACCTCTCATGACGTTCGACAAGGGAAAGTTCAATAGGTAATTATTTCAGGTATCGCTGGTCGCTGTACCTCTAGTACATCTACCCCTGGTATTGCAAATGTGGCAGTCGCCACTTATATCACGTGACGTAGCTTGTTAGATAATTTGTGAGCTATTGATATAAAAATTTCATATGTTAGGTACTACTGTTACTTTAATAAAAATATGCTAAGATATTGTCCCAGACCCGTAATTATGAATGATGTGGAAAAGCCGTCTTAAAACAAACCTTGATTTAAAATACTTAGCACAAACTGCATTTGTTAAATGTATTCCTATAAACGTTCACCGAATTGTTATTCGTAGACAGTGGATATAGCTACAGACGGTGTAATTATAATGGCCTTCGCTTGAAGTCTGCATCTAATACCGACTCTAGGTTTTTGACTATTTAATGATTGGTTAGCGAGCAATGTTTCGGTCGGGTTCATGTTTAACGGGAAGTTTTAATGATTAACTCAATATTTTGAGTGTATAATTAAGTATTTGAATTAATAGGTATTGAAGTGCAGTTGGTAGTGACCCTGACATAAGTAAAAGTCTCGGATGTGATGTCTGTGATGATGGATCATCGTTGATGCGTTTTTTGTATATAATACATTTATATGGTAGGTTTAGGTAACTACAAAAAAATTTGGATCTTGGAAATTGTAGTGAAAGTATCAGTGACCAGGATGTGAACAAATGAAAACCTTTCACTCATTCATGATCATATCTTCATCAGGTATCATTATAAAGCAGGTTCATAGATATGTTTTATGGTGGTAGATCACCAGGGGGCGCTAAGCCTGATAATTGTTTACTCCGGCGTGGGTTTTTTTTATTTCTTCTTATGTACGAAATAGTACAAGCAAATTATAACTTGAAGTTCAACATCTTTATAGTATAAGTGTTGGCCCTACCTAAAAAAAGATACGCCTTTAAATGTACAAACGCAAGCCCATCACGTAGATTCGAGCCAATCGCACGCGTCGGCCCTTGGCGGCGCTTCAGGAATTACCCGCTGCGCCCATTCGATGCGTTGCAGTAAAAGGGGTCAAGCTGAAACGCATGTTATTCGCTGCGGCATCACCGAAGGGACCAATCTGTAATGGGCCGAGCACGTGGCGAAGCTTGGGGCGGCGCGTGGGTCGGACGCCCGTGTTCTGGTGGGGCAAGGCGTGGTTTGCGCGTACGCAGTGCGTGACAGTGCGTCTGCGTAACTATCGTTCTGTTCGCGTTCACTCGTGTGTGTCACTGCGCGTGCGCGCTCGCCCGCCGTAAACAACAGTACTACGTAGTACACCGCGCCCTGTGACTGCGCGACTTGCATTCCGAACCTTTGATGTGCAACTGTATGTTTATGTTTCCCGCGTTAATATAACAAGGGCTTACCGAATGGAGCGCGATGGTTACGATTACGTGCTCACTCGGAAACAACCTTTATATCCGTACGTCTGAAAGGCGTGCGAAATACAATAAGTTCGTTCAACTTCAACTAAACTTGTTAAAAGTGCAGTGTTTCGATTTTCTATAAACAAACAAAAATGTGCGATGTGGAGGAAACTTGGGTGTTTTTGAATTTAGCTAACAGACTTGAAACGATCGAATCAGAATATGTGAGTACTGCCGTAGACTTTGCAGATTGGATGGTTATTTTTGTAAACAAAACATACATTTCCAACAGCGATCAAATAAAATTCAGAAATATCTCTTGCCTCTTGAGTCCGACAATGAAATGGTCCTGGAACATGGTCCTGCTTCTTCATATAATGTAATTATAATCGTTGGTATAAAGACAAGATTTCAAAGGAATCTGTAAGATAAATCAATGGTCTAGCACTCACTTGTTCAAAATAAAATCTGTACTGCAAGTTAGGCACAGATCAGAGGCTACAGATCAGATGATATATTTACTGGCATATGCAAAACAAGGGATGAATTATCCACTCACACAAAATACCTAATACCGATGGTCGTTTTGCCCTGACCTTGTTTAGAAGATGCGCAGAAAATTTACTACATTACAACATTGTTATTTAGTTGGGCAACTATAGGATCTATCGAATAATAGAAGCGGTATACTGGTAATAAGAAACAGACAAATGTTACACTAAAATCTGCCATAGAAGCAGAATTAGCGTGTCATCGTAAACTTCCCCTAACACTAACCGTATAAAGATTTCTGTTAGATGATACTATTTTAGTCTTCATCTGTTGTGGCTCTCATATCATTAGGTATCTACCTGAGGGATACTTTCAAAATTTATACACAAAATCAAGTGGTTTCGGATTTATTCAAATCATCAACATCTACCTAACCACAATAAAGCAATAAAATTTACGAAGCATCATAAAAATTTAATAATTTAAATACTTTGTTACCTTACCAAGTTTTTGAAAAAGGAAAAATATGAATTCGTAATGAGGTTACTGTGGATTATAGTTTTTACACCTGTCTTTGTCAATGGATAATGATATAAATAATGATATTTTCTCATGCCAATACGTGAAATTTATCTAGCGCTTATCTATGTAAAATGAAATAAAAAACTTCCAGGAAAAGTTATCCGAAAGTGAGAAATACGAGCATGTCTGAATAGATATTACAGGCTAGGCCAGGACCACGGATATAAATTTCATTGCGTCTTCACCAGTAGATAAATAATATCGCACCCTCAGTGGAAAAAAAGCATAAGTCGCGTTACTTTGATTTTAATTATTATTATGATTGGAAAGAGGGACAAAAGCTGCATATGCTCAAGTTTTTTCAAATTTTATCAATAATCTTGACGGTTTTGTGCAAGAAATCGTAATGTTAATTCCTTTGACTACTTACTGATATTTTAACAGTATTTTTGCTCTACTGTAAAATTGCAATTTTCATCTTATGCCTTTTTTCCACTGAGGGTACGATATTATAAATTAATTGACTCTGACTTAATAACCAATCATTACCCAAAATTTTATCATCACTAACGCAGGGGGCGTTTTCTATCACTTCTGTTAGATCTACCGGCATGGGTTTAGGGGCAGTTTTATAGGCTTTCCCTTAACGGTCATACTTTTTCTCATTTTCCTAACTAATATGCTGATATTTGCTATCTTGATATTACTGAGGAGCAACGACAAACTTGAGTGTCTCTAAAATCTTTGTAGCTTTATGTTTGGACTTCGCTACTCGTATTTTTTATGAAAATAGCCGGCAAACATTTATGTGACAGATTTGGGTAGGACGTTCATTAATTCCAACAACACAGGGCATATTATTGCGGGGGTGTGTGAAAATGTTTATTTTATATTCATAAAAAAATCTCATGTCACGTTGTTTCTGGTCATGTCGCACTCCTACGAAACGGAACGACCGATTTTTATGATTTTTTTTGTGTACATTTGGTAGATATGAGAATAGGTCGTAATGTATATTGATTAGGGTGTCCCTATCCAGAAAATTTTTGGCATAACGTTTGCCGTGTCAGCTAGTATACTATAGATATTCTTACGACCATTATATTCTATTCTTTATACTTCGGTTTGTATTATTACGTATTTTCATTATTTACCTTCGTTTTTACTTCAGTAGGTATCATTAAGATGAACATTTGTAAGTGCCTTTTCGATTGTGATGACGCAAATTTTATGTTGATTAGCCAGAACAGAGCCCGACATATTCACGAGCCAACGAACTGCATTCGTTTTTTACCTAACATTTTGTTTATGCACGTCCAAGTGCAGGTCAACGTAGCTGTGGCCTTGTGGGATTAATTTAGAATTTTTAAACACTCTGAGAACTGACTACATTATTTTGTATGCATATTCCATTGGATGCAACGTTTACAATAAGTCCGGGTACATAGTTTGCATTAGCCGCCTTTTTCCTCTCACGATATCAGATGTATGACTATCAAGACGTATGCCGTGCCATGAAACTTCCTTAGCCAAATAATGTTCTGTTTTAGTAAAAAAAGGAACACTTGGGACCCTAAAATTTAGACAAACAAAAATAGGTAAATGCTTACACACGCCCCCCTATAGGTTTTTGTTTCGTGTTGCGTTGCGTGTAGCATAGTCGATAGATTTCGTGTTGATTAACACGAATTTCTCTGCAGTAAATCTATACGTATTAGTAGGCATCCGAAACATTGCTTGCTACTCATATGAATTTCACTTTTATTATATTTTATCTTTCTATCATTAGATTACGTTTAAAACTGACCAGCCACAAGACGGATAACTAGATTACCTTTGATCAAGTCCTCAATTCTGGCACAGTCCTGCTAATCATATTGATTCGTAAACGCAAATAGCTTCCGTCTCAGAATAACCGTTGGTTTACAACCAAATCAAATCAATCACTGCGTCTCTACTTACCATCAGGTGGAATTGTTGACAAGCGTTTACTCATTTTAAGTCAGAAAATTTGTTATATCTCATTCTCGTTCACGTAAGTAACATTGCATACATGTGGCTTATATTGGTCATGTACTATAATAATTTTATTACTCTCAAGTTCACAAGGCCACAGATAACTTGGGCGTTATCTGTCACTACTCACTTTACAATGTAACCATTCTTAATTATGAATACAATTGACCTATGTCTTGATAAATATGTATTTTGTTAACGCTCGTACGATGTTTATGAAATAGATATTCCATGTTGGATTGATTTTTCTGTATTGTAAAAATTAAAAGTAATATTTTTTCAAGGTAATCTTGAAAATATAATATTAAGTGACAATTTTGCCCATAGAACATAAAAAGAGGTTAGAAAGGTGTTGAGGGCAAGGCAAGCGCGCCAAGGATATGAGCAACGCTCATATCTGCACAGAAACTCAAACTCACACATAAGCTATTATAATGTACGTCGGTATGCGTGCATGCGTGTGATTCGTTCCATTAGAAATTGCGTGATTGGGCGGCGCTAAGATTGGCTAGATTTGAAATTGCAAATACGTGCGTAAGCTTGATAAAATATTTATTTAAGTACAGATGTAGTGAAGGTGTGAGGTGTATTTTTTTTCGAATGGATAGTTCCTGTTGGCCCTAGTGGCCTTTATTACAGCTTCACGCGGACGGGAGGGCGAGCCTGGAGAGGCCCAGCCGAGAAAGTGAGGTGTAGGTGGCGCGTATCTTGTATGTATGTATGTATGCATGTAATATTTTTTAGTACTTCATTCAAACCGCTGAATGGATTTATATAATTAAGATATCGTTAGATTCGTCTTGATAACCCAAGAGTTCTTAGATAAGTGAAAAAAAAAACAAATATGGTGGTTGTGAGATGCCATTGTTTGAAGCATAAAGCAAAAAATAAAAACAAATCGAATACTGCAATATGGGTATTAAATTAAAGAGCTCACCATAAGGATTTAAAAAAGGTAGAATTATCATGATAGATTTTTTGGCAGCAGGCGGGTTTTTTAATTTTTAAATTTATACTGGTAATATATTCTGTGATTTTGCCTATGATATTCGTTATCAGCGCGTCAAAATACATAGGTTTAGTTACCAAAATTCAGATCAATCAGAGATATGGGCTAAAAGGAGGGACACCCAGTTCAACCCAATTCAACCAGTTAATTACTAAATATGGACGCGGAGTTTAAATAAAAGGGTAAGGGAAATTATGAGGGGAAAGCGTCTGAACTTCTTATGAGACGCGAAGTCACGCAATTCTTTAATATAATAATTTCTTGGATAAGTTTGACTCGTAATTCACGTGTACAGAGAGAATTTACTGTTAACATCAAACCAGGCTGATGTAACGTTGATTGTTGAAAGTTATGAAATACATTGTTTGGTATAGGTGAGTTCTTGTAGGTATATTATAGACCTACAAACCACCTATCACCACAATAGTCACAATTAAAACCTCATTCGGTGTATCTGCAGTAAACGAATCCATTTTACGTAATATAATAAATGAACTATTGTATGATAAATATTGTGTAAATAATTATATAAAACTTTGAAAAATAAGATTCTATCCGAGTGACGACAATGTTTTTTCCTCTATCTCCTAAGCTCTTTTGATTATTATTATACGACGAATGCTCTCCTAAAAGTAACAGACGATATTCGCTTAGGAATGGACAGCAAGAGACTGTTATCTTTGCTAGATTTTAGCAGTGCTTTTAATACAGTAGACTTCGATACTTTGATAGCATCATTACGCTCTCTTAACATGTCTCCGAATGCGATTAGCTTATTTCATAGTTACATGGACGCTGATAGCGTAGCTCTGTCGACAATGAGTATTCAAAGTGGACAGAAGTCGCCGCCGGTGTACCGCAAGGTGGCATATTGTCTCCTCTTTTTTGTCTATGTTAACTCAATAGGTCTCGATTTATCTTCACCACCTTTATACCGATGATCTCTAATGCCGAATCGAGAATTTACCGTTTTTTTCAACTCTCTTTTTTCTGTTTCTTTTTACTGTTTTTTTTCGCATCAATATTCACACTATCTGTTGACATGCTACGTTTGTGCTTTATACTGTTTTTGGTCTTTCTGTACACGCTCTAGGAAAAAAGGATGGGGTATCATTTTTGTGAATGAATTTTGAATATTCCACTCAATAGTTGCCTGGAAGAGATCGCTATTTTAGTGATAAGGTCGTTATTATATTATTATGTGTACAATAAAGGTAATTTGTATTGTATTGTATTTAGCGTCCTAACGATAAAGTACTTGTATTCTTTATCGGTGGTCCTAACCTCGGATTAACAATAGATTGGGCCAAACGCGTCGTGTAGTCGATGAGGCATAGTGTTCCGACGTGTCGTGCCGTAGGTCATGCGGTGTCGACGGCCTCGCAATGTCACCCGATGACCCCTCCACCCGCACCGTCTTCCCCCCACAGCGTCTGCGTGATTCAACCAGCCTAGCTGTAGCCGAATCATTTCCGAAAGCGTTTTAGCGGCGTCTTTGATTTTGGGCTACGATTTGACTTTTGGCTGGGATGAGAACCTGAATGTTAGATTGGATGGAGTATTGTAACGGATGTTTAGATTCAGTGTTTGTGAATTCAGGAAGTTCAATTGTAGGAAAAAGAGTCTCAGGATAATTCCATATAGAATCATGCAGGAGATTCATTCTCCATTCCAATTTATTAGCCCGATACTCTAGTTAGAACATTCTCATATACAGTATAGGATGACTACCGAAATTTTCTAGGTGAAGATCTAATCTGGTTCCTTCTAAAATGTCGAATATTTTTAAAGATTTGTTCTTTCGATACCAAACAATTTAAATTGAGTAATCTTATAGGTAGTCTCGTGTTATTATCGTATCTTCCACAGTAAATTCTAGTGTAAATTCCTTATTTCTACTCTTTGTGATGTATGGTAAATTGTGTTACATTTGTGATGACAATATTTACTAAAGAAAGATGATCTCTTCGAAAAGTTTTTAATATTTTTCCCCATTTCATGTTTCATTTGTCATGACAGTCATATTTGCCTGTGGTCACATCCAAGATCTAGCTTTCCTTCAAGGTAATAAATAGTCGTCATTTATTGCTTAGGGGTTGAAAATAAATTGTTGTTGCTGTTAAATTGAACTTCTAACAATGTTCGGAGGCATCACTAATAAAATTACGAAATTTAGTACTCCTGTGGGCATTCTCTGTGTGTGACATTATTAATTGTGTAAAAAGCTTAAAATTACACGATCAAGTGAAAGTATAACATTCAGAATAGTTCGAGTTTAGTTCAGAATACTTCGAGTTTAGATGAATATAAAAACAATATGACATAGACGTATTATGTATCGGTTTATATTCTTGAGACTCCACAAAGTAGTACCAACAATAACGTCATGGGAGTTTCAAATTGTTTTTGTAAATAAAAATGTTCTTTTATATTTATTCATTAGTATTTCATGAGCATTTCATTAAAAATATTTTCTAAAATCATTTCTAAAATTATAATCATAAATAACTAAAGCTGCCACTTTATAAAATTGTGGCAGGAGTGAGAGACATTACCAAGAAAAACACAATTCAGTCGATTGGATAATTAGATCAAGCTGGAAACACCGGTAAAGCCGTTCAAAAGCGAAACGTATAAGACGAGATTTGTATCATGCATGATGGTTTTTAAAAGTTATGTTAATGATGACCGAGGCTCCACGCTCCACGCAATTGATGTAGGTTGAGGTAGGTCAGCAGTGCCACATGCGTTCGTGATTATATAACGCGGCGTCATGCGTGAGCAGGTGAAAACTGAGAATGTTGCGTTCGTCCGTGTAGTGATATTGGGCGCTGTCGGTCGTTAACCCTTTGCTATCTGCATTATTTAGCTCGGCTCAATGTCGGCGCAATGTCGAATCGTTCGAGTTCACAGACCGGGCCGCAACGTTGCGCGCCTCTGCTCGACTGCCTTGTTCTAGCTAATTTTTATTACCGCTTCATTGCTTTCATTCTCATCGAAACGTTCACTTTTGATTGTTGTCGCTTTCAACTGTGGATCTTTACGGTTCCGACAGGTTTTCTATATTTAAATTATCCTTGAAATTGATTCGTAGTCAAGTTGAGTATTAATAACAATTGTGTGGGTTTACTAAATATAGAATCGGTAAACTATTTATCATGGCAAACATTTGTTTTGATACGTTCGTGTGCTTACTGTATTACAATATTTGCCATGTCATGTCGAACATGCGATATGAGGTTATCTGGAGCTGATCAAACAGTACAAAAAACATGGAGACACAATGGTGTGCCTTTGGAGCGTTTAGTACCGTTTTCCGTCCGCGAGCGGCCCGCAGTCGGTCTGTGGGCTGCGGAGTGCGGATCGAGGCGACCCCGCACGCGCGGAAACCGCTCCACGGTCAAGGCCGAAGTCTAGACGCACCCCTGCCTCCCCTGCCTCTCCTCACCTCCCCCGCCGCACGACACCACCCCGGCCCTTCCTCAACCGACCGCTCTCGCTGCCTCCCACCTTTTATTTTTACCTCGACAGCCGCCGCTGAATTTGCCTGGGCGAAGCTTTTTGCGTCTACGCGTTCCTGACCTATCC
This sequence comes from Thymelicus lineola, assembly GCA_963932265.1. Classification (NCBI taxonomy): domain Eukaryota; kingdom Metazoa; phylum Arthropoda; class Insecta; order Lepidoptera; family Hesperiidae; genus Thymelicus; species Thymelicus lineola. Next base: position 3,049,456 of record OZ010699.1, on the reverse strand, counting down.
ATATCTAATAGTATCTACGACTAGACGCTCCGGGTCCATTTATATTTCATGCTATGTTATTAAGTATTGAATCTGACAGAAATTATGCATCACGAATTTTGATGTTAATGCCTCCGGCGGTTGGCCAGACGTATGGTAATTTATTATGCAAACCGATAATTATTGCAAGGTTGGACGGTTCTCTTGTGTTATACTAAATAATTTTATTATACTGTTGGTATATACCTGTTCGCGAAGTTAATTTAGTTAGTGCCGGAACTTTTTGTCTGTATTTAATAGCGCTATGTAGGAGTATGTGGCTAGGTTAAGTTTGTGTTTTATTTACCGTAAAAAAATTGTATTTCTCTGTACATATGGAATAAATGAAATTTGCCAACCACAATTAGTGGTTTAAATTCGTTAGTTTTTCTAATTCTTCCAGGTTTCGATCTTAAACGCTATTGAAGATTAATTTTGCAGCTGGTCTGTGGGATATAGCGCGTCGACAAAAATGTGGCAGTGAAGTCATCGGCGAACGGCGCCGAATAGCTAAGCGGCGGCCTTGGGCAACGGACCACACGCAAATCTAGCACATAATAATGTTAGTTATTAAACGCTTTTATTTAGCTTCACTTCGGAGCATCAAAGCATCAAATCTTCAATATTATGATCAAAATGCTACTCTATTTACACGGTAATAAGGTTATTAAACGCTTTTATATTTAGCTTCACTTCGGAGGATCAAAGGATCAAATCTTGTAACGTTAATTTGAATGACTTCCCTTTAATGAAAATTGATGAAATTTGGCAGACATGTGTATTTCCGATGACAATACACGAAAATCATATTTTAAACTAATTTTCATTGTTTATTTGTTGTTAAATTAAAAAAAACGATTTTCAGACTTTAGACGCATAATTCTCTATGTTCTATTTTACGTAGAGACTTGAAATTTTCACAACTTGTAGCTAATTTTATAAACTAAACATTATTGAAATAAAAGCGTTTAAAAAAAAAAAATTTTTTCATTTGACTTATTTTTTATCTCGCCCATCAAATATAGTCAAGTTCCAAACATACTGGGTGTGACGGAGACCTCCCTAGCTGATTGGCTTGTAACTCTTCCTAAGATAATTTTTATGACAACGCCAAAGACGAATGAAATCTGAGAGTTCTGAGACGATGGTTGAGCTTTGTATTGGTGATGCAGGTTAGGTAGCCTTTCGTAATTGCGGCGTATCTTGCTTTGTGCGATTTGATAACCAAGTTTATCAATATTCTTGCTGAGAATTTCCAGACAGATTTGGTCTGAAACTCTAGTTCCCCAAAATGGCGGGTTAGCAGTCTGCGTCGTTGCTTTGATAACACAAATTTTCTTTCAGTTAGGTCTTTTACATCAGTATCTTTTGATTTTTTTCATATTATCATGTCTGTTAGTCACCTATTAATTTGGTTCATGCAGACTTGAAAAGCTGATATTTCTTATAGTGATAAGAAACACATATGAACATAACAGTATTGACTTTACTACCATCAAGTGTATTACGACATATTTCTTCAGGGTCTTCATTAAGAGCAACGCAAATATTATTATCTTTATGACACTTCGCAAACAGATAACTCTTAAAATAACATTTTTACTAAACATACAAAATTGGCGTAATCTGGGAATGACTATCTAACAAGAGGAAAATATATGTTGTTTGGCGTAAAGGAAAATATATGTGGCACCATCGTGTGCACCGCTGGTCAAGTATTGCTTACGTCTATCCACAAATTCTGTTTCTAAAAACACATTGCATTCAAGGTTTCCGTCTGTATATTGAAGTTTCGTTGAACTCTGTATGCGTGACTCAAATGAGACTTGCGTAAACTTGTGATGCTCCTGCTGTGCAAATAGAAACACGTTTATCTGTACTTTTTGAACACTGTAATACATTAGCGATGACTATATCGTTATCAGAAAGAATCAGACGCGATAAGTCTTGGAAAAATCCAGCCGTTGCCTATTATAATCATGTTGAGGTAGGTCCCGGTGTTTTCATAAATAATGCGGCTGCCGTGACGCCTTTGTTCGCCGTTCCATTTCTGGCGGATATTGTAATATTTGTGGCATCACCTGTCATAAGATTGACGGTAAAATTTTGACAAATTTTCCGTGTGTTTCGTCTTAACGGTGCTATCGGAAAATATTATAAATGTGAAAGTTTGTGAAGATGTTTGGATGTTTGTTCCTCAATCATGCTACAACTACTTATCCGATTTGGATAAAATTTGGAATGGAGATAGCCTATCCAACTTGGATTAATACATATGCTACTTTTTATCCCGGAAAATTCAGGGTTCCTGTGGGATTTGTAAAAAATCGATATCCACGTGCACGAAGACATGGACATCATGTAGTATCTAATTTGGTTTTATAAATCTAAATTATAATAATTAATTAAAAACATCGTTTCGAAACCACTCTACCATGGGCGAAGCCGCGGGCATAAGCTAGTCGGAAAATATATCTTGTAATGGCACAAAAGTCATAGTACCTTAAGGTAGTAATGGGAAAATTTGTGATCCATCTCAGCAAATATTTCAGTAATTGTGGATGTAGAAAATTGTTTGGAAGCACGAGCTCACGCTCACTATTTTTCTCTCAAGGTTTCACGGAAGAATACGATGGGATAATATGACTTGGAATTTAGATAAAAAGCGCCTTGCCTGGCTAACTTTGCCGTGTATTCGGCGTGGGCTCATGACAATCTTACTTTATGTCATAGAATCATAGGATTTATAGGACTATCATTTCTTTACGTAACGATTACTTGGCTGATTTAAAGTTCGTTGACTTTGTTAACAAATCTTATTTTGCTCGGAGAAAATTACATAGGCAACTCGAAAACAGATAATAAATCGATGTTAACAACCTTTTAGCATTGGCGAAGGTGAATTGCTAAAGCTACATCTCAACACTTTAAATAATAATTTGGGAACTCGCTTACAGTTGATAAAAAATATCCGGGTAAAAGGACCAAGTGTAATTTTATTCGCAATTATTTTACCAATTCGTTACAGACGGTGTTTGCACTCTGCATTTGGTGATTAACTAACCTTGTAGTTTAAATTTGTCTTTATATTGTACATTGCTCAGGTATTACACATTCTCTACTTATTATTTTATCAATGAAGGAACCAAAGCACATGCAGTCCACTCGGTGTTAAGTAATAGATTGTCTTTTGTCAGTCCTTTGTTTTAGAAAATGACTACAGTCCTATTCAAATATATATATAGAATTTACTACAAAATGTATCATGGCTACTGAGAGTTCAAAGAAGTGCGATTGTGTGGATCTAAAAATACTTATGCAACATTTTTATACACGCTCTTATTTAGGGAGGAACAAATTTCGCCGATTGACCTTCTGACATAATAGGGAATAGAATTTACTTCCTCTCACACTTCTCTTTAATTTTCTTGTTTAATGTTTTGTTTTTCCATTCAAACATAAAAGAATATCTTGAAAGATCCAAATCCTAAATCTGATTCCAGATCCAAATTAAAATATTATTTGCTAAGGATGGAGAATTAATAACAAGAAAAAACTGAAAAGAAAAATCCCCCTGATCTGTGTAAAATAAAGTGAGAAATAATGAGGAGTTAATGTTGAGAATGTAATTAATTTTAGATTTAAATTACGAGCTGCTATATACGTACTATTATTCGCAGATCATTAAATACTACCAGCGGCTCTTTTTACGCCGAAAACAATTGTTTTCATCATTTGTTTCAATGTATCTTTAAATTTTCTGACGATGTTCACGAAAATATTACTAATAAAATTAGGGCCTTGAAGTAGTGGTACGGCGTGTTGTGGCGCAAAATAGATATTCATAATATGGCGCGCCAGTTCATCGGCCGGTTGTCCGTGGCCTCACCTTGGGACCTCGTAGATAAAAGGCAATTCGGGTAAGCGAGTCGGCCTCTCGCCTCGCTATCGACGCAATCACAGCGCTGTTGGGATAGGCTCGACACGGCCTATGTCACGCTCGACATGCTTGATGCCTACGTTTTTGTATAAAAAACTGCTTGAAAACTTTTTAGCGTTTACGTCACGCTGTTTTGATAAGCGCCGTTTTCCGGATACAGTTCTGAGTTGGCTGGTTTGTCGCAGTCTGTTTGTGTTCTGTTGTGGTCGCACATATGCCAGCACCGTACTCGCCGCACTCACTGCATTTAAGCCCTTATCACACTGGCGGTTTGCGAGCGTTTTGAAAGCGGAACGGGCGCGCAGCGAAGAAGTTGTGGGATTTTTTTCGCACTAGTACTGTCAACAGGGATACCTGGAAATCCCTAGAGAAGGCCTTCACCATCGACCAATGAGGGGTTCTTACTAAGAAAAAACTAAGTTTAAATTAAATTTAAATATAGATGTTAGATTAGAAATAAAAATAAGTAAAATTAAAATTTAGTAGTACTAGTACCAGATAAAATGTATATTTATATTAGTTTTATATAGTTTTTAAAAGTATATACATATAGTACATTTATATAAGTTTAAAAAATTCCTGTTGTTAGTAAGAAATAAAAGGCTTTTTTATTTTTATTTTTTTATTTTATTTATTTATTTACTGTCAACAGGACTACTTAACAAGACAAGTGGGAATAAACAAATTTCACCGCACTGTTTTACACTAAAGATTAAGAAAACCTGCAAAAATTGTAGGCGCGTACGGCGCGTACGGCCAAATGTGCGAGGCTATCGGTAAATGCGGCGAGTATGGCGCGTGCGGCGCGTACTATGCTGACATAATTATGTGCGACCACCATAACTGTTACGTCATTGTGATTAACAATAACAATAAGGTTAATTACGCATTATTGCTTACAATCAGATCCTTGGAAGCATTTTTTCAGGGTATTATTGATGGAAAAAATATTTATTTCAAACCATAGATATTTCCACCCGCGCCTGGTGCTGCCACTGGCTTAACCCACCGGTGGGTGTAGAGGTTATTCAGAATCTCTTATTCTTGTGACACTGAACTTTAAAGCTAAAAGGTGTAGTTTTTCTAGAGTACCTACGACTTTTGTTGAAGTCCTTGTGTAATTTACATAAAACATGCAAGCAAGGGCGGCGGTGCGTGGTGAACTACGTACTAGTAATTTACCTAATTATCAATTCTCTGTACGTTTATGAAGTATTTTTATAGCTATATAGATCCAAGAGATCTACTTTCACGTAAGAGGTAGAATTTCCATATAGACCTGTCGCCATCTAGAAGTACATTTGGATTCGTGAAAAGCAAAATAAGTAGCATTCGTTAAAACTTAAAACCAATTATATTAATTATTTATGACTTGGGCAATTGTAGGTAGATACGTACTAAAGTAATCTTTGCCCCGGAGCCATTAAAAATACCGTTTATCACGGCAGATGCATTGCAAACAAAGCGATAGGTAAGTTTGTATTATAAAATAAAAACTTACTTTGGTTGTGTCACAGAATGTTTTTATCAGAAACACGACAATGTCAATGGAGCATTGAACCTCTATCCTTGAAACTTGTAGATGGGTTGATAATAATTTTATTCTTCGCTATCCGCGTTAATAATTCGATATGCATTCGAATCTTTCGGCCGTCGAATACACGTCTGATATGGGCTATCTGTGCAATGCCTATATACCTACTTTTTTGTACGTTATGCGACTCGAGGCATGAGACTGACACAATTTTATTAAGAGCATTCACTGTGTCGTGGAATACTGACACATATACGTACTTAGCTTGGTCGGTTTAAAATACTGAAAATTTGTTATATGTGTACTCAAATGTAAACTTGTTTTATGTTTCTAATCCGAGTTTCTACGAGTATGTAAGTATCTTTCGAATACGGGCATACCTACGACAATCTGGGATAATTTTTATCCCAGGAATGAATTACTTTTCGCTCGCTATCTTCCTACCTACATCCATATTACGGTAGACTTGAATAGCCATTTTAAGTAAATTCATAATACAATGCAACATTTATGCAGATGTGGCATTTCCTTGTGGCGTTGGAGATAAACACAGACGTCTAGAAATCAAATAAGTTGAAATAAGTTTTTTGTTGGTATTATATTTGGTCGCTGATTATCAAGTTAGTAATAAAATCATATGAGGTATTTAGCTTTAGTTTGGCTATAAAATTGGCAGTAAAATTAAACATATAAATAAAAGGAACAGGAAGAAAATATACGAATTAGGTAATAATCGAGAAACAGTTTTTTAACAGCCCTTTTGCAAACACATTGCATTTGCCGTACTTGAGCGGCTTAGAATAGGTACATAAGGTGCGTTGGGGTATGTTCGGACGGTTTTTAGTTGTATTTGGAAGATGTTGGCAAACTTTATTTTGTGCGAAAGTTACAATAGTTAGCACAATGAATTATAGTGAAAATTCATTGTTAATAAATAACCTATAAGACAGAATGTGTTTAATGTTGTTATAAATGAAGCACCTACTATTTATCGGGTGTTTAAAATATGAATAAAATTTTAAAACCTTGGGAAAAATCGGACGTTCATGGGTAAAGATCGGACTACCTTCTAAAATCGCCATTGTGCCTTAAAACACAGATTTCATAGAACGAAAATATCTGTTCTTATATGTCCTACAAGATTTTCTTTGGAAATTTTTATATATTGTAAAAAAAAGTAGTATTATAACAAAAGTATTATTTTTTAAACGCTTTTATTTAGTTTCACTTCGGTGGATCAAATCTTGTAACGTTAATTTGAATGACTTCCCTTTAATGAAAATTGATGAAATTGGGCAGACATGTGTATTTCCGATGACAATACACGAAAATCATATTTTAAACTAATTTTCATTGTTTATTTGTTGTTAAATTAAAAAAAACGATTTTCAGACTTTAGACGCATAATTCTCTATGTTCTATTTTACGTAGAGACTTGAAATTTTCACAACTTGTAGCTAATTTTATAAACTAAACATTATTGAAATAAAAGCGTTTAAAAAAAAAAATTTTTTTCATTTGACTTATTATTTGTTTTGGACGTCCGACCTTACCCCACTAGACCAAATCTCAAATTTTCATGGCTCTCAAACTTCCGTGTTCCTGATCCTGATAAGCTTTTCTTTCAGTCAAAATTATTTATCTATTAGCATATTTAAGATTGGATAGGTTACACTTTTATGTGTTGGATCAATAAATAAAACCTTATAATTGTTCAGCTAATCAAAGATTTATTAAACTTCTTATTTATGCTATTCTCCGCTTTTTATTCGTTCTACTGCCGATATTAAATCCTCCTGCGAATATGATGTTGCCCGCAGTGACTTTCTCTCGTACTGACGCGGCATTATGGCCCTACAAAGAAAATGCTTAGTTAAAGATAGATAATTATACACATTACATTTTATGTTCAGCCCGTAAAAGGCATCTTAAAAATCTATTAACAATAATATTTTAAGAAAACATAATTAAAGGTAATAAAATACAAATGAATTCACGTAATAAAATAAAACAAAGCACTAACTTCATGAGAAATTTTGTTTATCAACAAGATCAGCTACATAGCGATAGATTGCAACACCATGAAACATCGGGTGTTAAAGTTCGGATTAAAATAAAGTTTTACAACCTCATGCATTTTCACTTCAATTTCAGAATTTTCAGATCCGATTATTTTTAGTCCGAACTTCACCTATTAATATCTGCTTGGGGAAAGTCCGGAACTCAGCCTATAATCACATTTAGCCTATTTTAAACAGATATATTAAAAGACACCACGTATCCTGATAACTCAAAAATTTATTATTTGAAAAAATAGTTAATACTCACCAAAAAAGCCAGCAAAATGTTGTTTGGGGTAAATCCGGATTTCGTAAATTATCCTAAAAGTCGACACTTTCTGTTTCTCGTGCATAACTCACACCTGATGCGTCGGAACGACCAACACGAACTTGGACGTGGGGCAATACGAAAAGGCGTCTCAGGCTTTGTTGCCAGATTATAAAAATAACTACTAATTCGGAATATATTTAACAAAAACGGTCTTCCCCCATATACGATCTTACCCCAACGCACCTTACTAAACCCAATCCCACGCCTAATAGGTGTCTTAAGAGGCGAATAAATCCGGCCCGCTGGTGGTAGGGCTCCTCGGAGGGATTATATTGGTAATATTGATTTTAATTGCTAACTAATACCATTATTAGGTAGGTACTATTATTATTTATCCATGGGGTTCGCCTGGATAGCTACCACCCTTGAGCATGAGTTAGCCGCCAAACGGCTAGTCGTGTTCCGGCTGGGGGCTTGAGAGCCAGTTCTTTCTTTCTTTTTCTTCTCTCTTTCTTAGCCGGGAACGCATCAGTGATGCCTTTGGTGTTGCTAATGTTAGATAATACCAAGTGAGGTAATACCAAGAAATACGCAGGGATGAGGTCTAGTTAAGCCGATATCATATAAAACAGTCGGGGGGTTTACTAAATTATATAATAGTTATTGATGACCGTTGTTTCCAGGTGCAAATGATGATACCAGCAGTGAGCGGCGAGCCGATGCTGCGCCGCGTGAAGCAGGAGGTGGAGCCTCCGCCGCAGTACTCGCCGCCGGAGCCCCCGCACTCGCGCCCCATGCAGTGCATACAACAGCCAGAGGTGAGCGATATGTAATACTCGAAATTAAGTGTAGTTTGGGACTATAAATATAAACTAAAATGTTTCGCAACCATTGAAGTATAATGTCATAGAACAGATATCTCGAACAAAATGTGTGTCCCGCCCGGGAGGTTCCATTTACAAAACTGAGCCCCGGTTCTCCTTTCAAAATCGAACGAATCCATTGAAGATTGAAGCCACGTGGCGCCAATGCATTGGGACATACATTTTGTTCGTGGTGTCGGTTCTATACGCTAGTAATAATACTTCAATGTTCACAACTCAAAAAATTATATTAACAAACATTTTGCGATTGTAAGTCACAACTATCCCACTGTATTGCTCAAGTCTCCTCCCACAACTAAGATCTCCTATAAAGGACATACACGGTCGTGTGTACTTGATCAAGTATACTGGATGCAGCGTCAAGTCCGCTTGACGCTTGATCAAGTACACATGATCGTGTATGACCTTATTAAATTAATGATTAATGCACACCATACAATTCTAAACAGAAAACAACTTAAATTTAGAGACATAGACAGAGACCTTCATTAGGTGCGCAGATTTTCTCGGATTTCACAGACCCGACTCTCCATCCTAGTAAAGATATCTTGTAAATGAACCCAACCATTTAAACTCCCTATCCCCAGCTGGACATAGAACCGAAAGAAGAAGTGAAGTTCTGCGTGTCTCCTGGTGGCGTGGATATAGTGGGCAACGCGAGCCCGGACCAGCAGCACTGTTCGTCGACCACTGCGGCGGCGGCGAGCGGCGCGCGCGACGACGAGGCACCGAGACGCATGTGTCTTGTGTGTGGTGACGTCGCGTCAGGGTTCCACTACGGTGTCGCCAGCTGTGAAGCGTGCAAGGCGTTCTTTAAACGGACTATACAGGTATGGAAGCTAGCGCCCTGCCCAAGGCTTTGGTCGAGTTGAAGTAATTATAATAATACTCTACACGTTATTCCAAATCCTGGTGTAATGGTGTGCTGAATGGCATGAAAATTCGTTCTGGAGTTTTTGCGTGAAAGAGCAGCAAATTTCATGCATACTTTCATATTATCTCAAACTTTCATGTCTTTTGTATATATAAAAGTAAAAAGTGATTGACAGATGTATCAGCGTACAGGCCAAACCCTTAATGCTAGAAACTTAAAATTTCGCACACGTATTCCTCTTATGACGTAGGCATCCACTAAGGAAGGATTTTTCAAAATTCAACCACCAAGGAGGTGAAAAGGGTGATAAATTTTATGTTATGGATGCGGACCCATACACAATGTTATAAAGAGATTTCTTTCTTTCTTTTTCTTGGTCGGCAGCGCATCTTACTAAAATGACTAACGCTCAAAGTAGACCTAATTAATGTGTTATAATGTTGAACCATGATACTTAATGACGTAATGTCTAGACGGTGTCAGTTTTGTCTGGCATCAAATATGTAGGTTAGTGAAAGTTAAGTTTTACTGATCCCGTTGTACGTGTTATATGGCCCACAGTGACTAATTAGAACAGAACTAATGTTAGGTTGCATGTCCGTTCAGTGTTTATGGTAAACTATCAATTACATATAATTTGTAACTACTTAATTCGCGTTAGACGTGCTCATAACCTGGTGGGTTTTATCGAAGCTAAGTGATCGACAAAGTTAAGCAACAGCGGGTGGGGTTGGTAGTTACATTACGTGATCGCTAGTGGCAAAAAATGCTTGAGCCATGTCGGAGACCTTTGGATGGCATGAAAACTTCCGACACTTGGTTTAGCTGCTAAACCCTCCACAAATCCACACTGGAGCAGCGTGGTGAAATTTGCTCTAAGCTTCCTCAAGGGGAGAGACCCGTGCTCAATAGTGGTCCATTAATGGATTGAAACTACAACCTTAACCTTCTCCCCCCGTCTCAATCGAAGACTCATTGACACAGCCTGATTCGAAGGCTAAACAATAACCTCCGAAACTCATAACTTAACGCGAGAATAGTGCTATAGAATGCTAGTGGTATTTATTTATTCATAAACTTTATAGTAAAACCTACAAGCTAGGCTTACAAAGGGCGGACATATTGCCACTATATGTACTCGATATATATACTCGAAAGAGGGCGTGGTCTGCCTCGCCCCCTCGCCCCTAAACTGACCGTCGCTGTTCGTTCAGCAGGGCAACATCGAGTACACGTGTCCGGCGTCGAACGAGTGCGAGATCAACAAGCGGCGGCGCAAGGCGTGCCAGGCGTGCCGGTTCCGCAAGTGTCTGCGCACGGGCATGCTGCGCGAGGGCGTGCGGTTGGACCGCGTGCGCGGCGGGAGGCAGAAGTACCGGCGAGCGCCCGACGCCGCGCCGCAGCCTCACCCGAGGCCGCATCTCGACGATATTAAGGTAGGTTTCGACCAACAACTTTATGTACATGTACGCACGTTTTTTATTTGTATTTTTGTAAAATAACCTGAATAATATTTAATATCATATTATTTTTGAGCTCGATTACGAACGATATTGACAAAATTGTCGAATCTTAGAAATGTCGCTTCACTATTGACAAGAAAACCAAACATTCATGTAGTACTGCATTTTTTATCTATGGAGTAATCTATGATGTTTGCTTATCAATAATTTATGGAACATCATCGTCGTACAGTTGGCAAATGTTGCCTATTAATTTGGCCCTATTATGTATTGAAGGTGGGCCGCCAAGAGGTTAGAGGTTTCGATACATAGATTAATGTTCGATATGAAGCATGGATATCGATAAGAAGAACGAACGCTGGCTGTACCGAACTTGCCGCGTTTCCAGGTTTAATCATGGTTAATCGCGTTGATCGTTGATTGTTAATCTCTAATTGATGATGGATTGTTCGAATGGACGTGTGGACTCGGTGTAAAGACTATTCTTTGTGGGCTTCCGCCGTATTCTACCAGAAAGATAACTACCCTCTATAGCAATCTCCGTTAGATATAGTTACCCCATATTACAAGTTAAAATATTAATTGTAATGTTATTTTGGTATGACATTGTCAGTACAGTTGAGGGTAATAACCTTATTACCTACCTTATTACCTACCTACCTTATTACCTTATTTTAATATTGGTCAATATAAAATTGTATTGTATTTAAATTAAACATAGGTTAAACGGTTTAAATATATAAATTTATATATTCTGTCAATTTGTAATATTTAAATATAATGTGTTAATGTTATTTCGTCACTTTAACAGCTGGTCATGCAAATAGCAAAGGTTGTTTAATTTTTAATTTCAAGACGTAATTATGTTTTTCCATAGAATTTTATTTAGTAAGCAAATTTTTAAAATTTATCACAAATTAAAATAAATTCACTGCTTTAAATAAACTAAAAATACACTGTTTTAATACACATGTGGTCTTAATGTGTTAGAGAGATTAAAGTGTTATTTATTGTATAAACGTCAGTTTAACCGATAAAATGGACCTTATTGCATTTTATTTCTGGTCCTTTGACTCTTTTTTTGGTCCTTCGATCCGGAAATATTAAGTATATGTAATAGAAAATGGGTACGATGACAGATTTTGAAATACGGTTCTATATTTATGGGAAATATAATTACAACGTATATCTAATATCATATTTCCACAAAAAAAAGTTTTAGTATAAAATAAATACACTTTAATTTTTAAGTTTAAAATTCGCACCAAAACACTTCAAAGTGTCATGGCGTCGCTTGTGACGTCACGTCTAAATAAAGTAATAGACAAGATATCATTGTCAGTATAATAAAATTCGTTTATTTACTTAAGCGTGACGTAATTCGCTCTGATTGAGACTGATGACTGAGACTGATACGGCTTGCCGTATTTTGTAGTTTTATTTTTTTTTAAATATTATTAATCTCGCTCAGAATAATACAAATAAATGAGTGTTTTGCAATCCATTAATAGGGTTTCATTAAATAAATATATAATTTTAGTAATTTTTGCTTACGTGGTGTCCTACGTGGGCGACTCAACGCGAACGCGAAGCGACGCGGCGCGATGCGAAAACAACAAACAGTTGAAATGTGTTGAAGTGTCCTACGTTACAAAACGCACATAGAGTGCGTTGCGGCGCGGCGCGATTTGACGCGAACGCGATCAGTTGGTTTGATATTTTCGCGCGAACTTCAATTGCGCGACGGATGTCAGTGGCGGTGAAGGGACGATTCGCGTGCACGTAGGACAGAGCCGCCGCATCGCACCGCATCGCACTGAAATCGCACCGGATCGCTTCGCGATCGCGTTCGCGTTGAATCGCCCACGTAGGACACGGTGTTACTGTCATCATGGCTATTGTGACAGAAAATTAAAAAAAAAACTTTTGTTAGACATCATATACGTAACAGATATATAGTTAATATATAATAGAATTGTTACTGTAGCACGTTTTTCGGTGCAGGTGCTAGAAACCCTGTCGTCATACGAGCCGGAGTTGTTGACGTGCGGGCCGGCGCCGGGGGGCGCGGCGGGCGCGGCGGGGGCGGAGGGGGCGGCGCGCACCCTGGCGCTGCTGGCGGACCTGTACGACCGCGAGCTGGTCGGCGTCATCGGCTGGGCTAAACAGATCCCTGGCTTTACGGACCTCACGCTCAATGATCAGGTAAGGTCTCGTCTAATGGCTGCTTCTTTACACTATGCGATAACGACACAATCAGTGCTGCTTCAGTTATTAAATGTTATCGTATCGGCAATGACGATAATATCGTGGTTTTTTGTAAAGAAATGAGGCACTGTCTCTGGTAGGCAGCCGGAACGCTATTGGTGCGACTCAAGCAAATGCCTACTCTGGCGAGCTTTGTGAAAAGTTTATAACAGTCATCATATTAATGACTTAATAATATTGATAATACAATCCTTATGTGATCCATCAGGCAATTTTCCTAATTTTGATATCGATAAGTGCTCGTAACATTCACGCACAACACTTTACATAATATTTATGCATTTTAAATTATGTACTTACTTGTTTGGTGTAGCTGACTCTCATTGCAAATCTTCCTAATGTTCTCGCGCCAATATTATATAATATTGTTTATCTTTTATTCTTATTTTTATTAATTTCTTTAACCGATTCTGTTTAATTTTATAGTGTTTTTATTTTGGATAGCCATTTTAAGCTAAAGTTAATTGTTTTTGCATTGTATTTCTTTTGTATTATGTTGCTTATTAACATACTGTTGGTAGTTGCATTGGTCGAAATTGCAGTTTAGGAAAAGTTTAAGGATACTGCTGCGCCACTTGCCGATCTACACGCGACAAACGGGCGCACTGAAAATCAGAGGCGTAGTAGGTTGGTACCTTCCACTTGCTGCGCCATATTCTGAGTGCGACCCTTTTCTGTTGGCGGCTGCAACTTCAATTTATATTTATAATATGTTTTAATTTATAATATGTCCTGTTATAGGAATTAATGCTGTTGCATGCTTGCGACTGAATAAATGTTTCTTTCTTTCTTTCTTTCTTTCTTTCACGTAACATACTACAGTATGGATTACTCCCGTGCACAGATGCGTCTCCTGCAGAGCACATGGGCAGAGATGCTGTCCCTCATGCTGGCGTACCGGTCGATGGGCGGCGGCGCGGGGGGCGCGGGGGGCGGCGGGGCGCTGCGGCTGCGGTTCGCGCAGGACTTCGCGCTCGACGAGCAGCAGGCGCGAGAGATTGGGGCGCACGACCTCTTTGTACAGGTGAATTGTGTGTTTATATAATGCTGTCGAACTATGAATTTAATAATTTGTGATAACATGTAACGTTATAGTATGTCGGTTGTCGATTGGGGAGGGTTAACAGAATAAAAAAATGGTTGTCTGTAAAGTCGGTTTACGGACGGTAGTTTAACGTGACAATGTCATGACAAAACATTGATGAAATGATTGCATATTTTTATAGATAAGAAACTTTTATCTTTATACTACAACGCCATCTTGAACTCCTGAACTAAACTATTTTTTCAGCAAGTTCCTTTCTGACTTAACTGTGTATATAGTTTTGTTCATAGACGGCGCTTTCTCCATTGTTCGCTCGCTCTCGGAACGCGACAAATGAGTCATGCTTTTTCACCCGGCGTTCATCGTTTTAATAGACGTTATCACGTCAAAAAGTAGAATAGAAAAATATTTTTTTTAAATAACACAAGGCTAGAAAGCATTCCATGCTTTTAGGCCGCAAATATACTGATGCTTCCTTAAAATTTACGTAAGTTTCTTTCGAAAATTTACGAAGTGTGTTTACATTTGCAAATGTTGGGTAATGTGGGTAACGGCTGGTCTCAATATTATACTGTCAGTCGAACTCTGGTACATAGCAGAGATAAAAAGTAAAGATTTATCTGCCATTAACTGCCGTCTCTAAAATCAAAAGTAAGCAAACAGAAGTCAACTCATCGGTAGATAACACTTCAATGACATTTCTATTTCCGGTTTTTAAGTCCCTCTGAAAATTTCGTTTTTGGCTGACAATATCATTTTTTATACTTTTATACTTTTTTATACTTTTTATTATAAAAAGGAACTCCGTGTTTTTGATTATAAATGTATTTCATTTTAATATTAAAATGATAATTTGTTCTTAATGTGCTGTAAATTTTGCAGATGAAATTAATAAAATAATAATAACTGTAACCTCGAACAATGCTTCACTAGTAACAAAACGCAGCATTTGAAGTTTAGTACTGATAGGTATCCTGACTGATGACGGTGACATGTTATTGTCATTTGACATTCGTTTGTGTCGCTTGGTTACCCAAAATATAAACAACGTATGTGTTCTCATAATTTTAGTAATATTAATTAGTTTTATGAATAAATGAAAGACATTGCTCAACAATTACGTGAGTATAGACTTTATTTTTTATTAAAATAAAATATACGAGTATCGTATTATTATGTTTCGCAAAAACAAATTGTTGCCAAATGTACTAAAAGCAAATTTCTTTTCAGATGAAGTCCAGACCCCTCAAAAGATGATGTGCCTTTCTTTTTAAGGCCAATTTAGCTATTGATGTAGCAGGGACACACTATTATTTCTGAAAAGGCAAAATGTTTTTGTTACAATGGTGGAGAAACTCCAAAGAAAATTCTTAAGATGGCTTTACCATAGGCAGTACGAATACTTCGTAGGTTATCCCTAATTGTATCCAAGTTTATTTGTACTTGGAATGACAGGTTACGATTCCCTCGAAGTTCGACGATACATGGCTCTACTGAACTATTTTTAAGCTAATTAGAGGTAGTATCTCTAACCCCTCAGTGCTGGAACAAGTTTTATTGTATGTACCGGACAACTATACTCACGCACGTCGACGAAGGTTGTTAGCAGTACCAAGATGGAATTTGCAGTGGTTCGTACAGTAACTTTGCTCAATGGGATCCTGGCTTGGAACCCAGATCTGGACATATTTTACTCGACATCTGCTGTATTTCGCAGAACGGCCATAGATTATTTACAACGTGTAAATGAAAACGCTGTTAAGTTGAAATTAACCTGTTATCTTTATATTTATTGGGAAATAAATAAATAATTTCAAAATATATTTTACTTAAAAAAAGCTTTGTGTTCTTGTTTTATTAAAATACCTACTTACCTATAACTTTAAAGAAAGAAATTTTCCACAATTCTCATTCAATGCCGTTTTGTTTAATCTGAATCTAGGTACCTACTTATAAACAAATTTGGATTCAGACAATACAGTCATTATATTTTTACGAGGATAATTTCGGCGATCTTGGTATTAAAAAAGGCGGAATCAAATTCACAGGCTTCACACCATTCAATATCACTCATCACTGATTAATAAATCCATGATTCTTTGAAATTTTTTTTTTCACTACGAGAAATCTACCAATTATCCGTCGAAATCGAGTGATATGAAAAGTTCCGACAGTTGGTAACTTCTAATACCGACAGGTATCTGTCAAAGCGTTATTGAGACACAAGTTTTCATTTTTGTATAGACCAACATACTCTCCGGTATGAGTAGGCCCTCCGAACGGTAGATCGATGTCATCGGTAGATATCTTCTATCCACCGAAGGTTATTGAGACGCAAAAATTGACAGATATGACAGGTAACATACTAATGTATGCCCTATCTACAGTTTGTTGTACTGACAGTATATTATTGAGACCGGCCGTAAGTCAATAACTATAGGTAGTTACTCACATGAGTACAATGGTATGTGGTCAGATATCGGGCGTGGCGCGTCGTCTGGAACGCGCGGCGGCGCACCGCGAAGAGTGCTACCTGCTGAAGGCGCTGGCGCTCGCCAACTCGGAGGCGCGCATCGACGAGCACGCCGCGCTGCGCCGCTTCCGCGACTCCATCCTCGCCGCGCTCAACGACGCCGTCTCCGCGCTCAGGTGACACTCCCCCCCCACTCACCCCACACACACACACACGCACACTGTACACACACACACACAGACACACACACACGCACACTGTACACACACACACAGACACACACACACAGAGACACACACACAGAGACACACACACAGAGACACACACACAGAGACACACACACAGAGACACACACACAGAGACACACACACACAGACACACACACACTAATATTATAAAGCTAAAGAGTTTGTTTGGTTGAACGCACTAATCTCAGGAACTACTGGTTGGAAATGAAAAATTCTTTTTGTGTTTGATAGTTCATTTATCGAGGAAGGCTATAGGTTATTGGATTTTTGAAAGTTCATCCTCCAAGGGGTTAAAATAGGGGTTTGAAGTCACTTTCATACAAACCAACTTCGTCAGTTTTAGAGTTGTAAACATGAATGTTTTTATGTAAGTTTAACAAAAATTAATTTTAACACATTTTTTGGAAAGTCATCCGTTTAAGGGTTAATTTAGGGGATGAAACTTAGTACGCAACTTCGTAATTTTTGAAGTTCTTAAACATGAAAATTGATATATTAGCTCAAGATTAGGGAGAGTGAGGGGGACGGAAGGGATGGGGAGGGAGAGGGAGATGGAATTTAATGGTCTCTGATTTGTCAAACCTACAAAAACTATAAAGGTTAAAATAACAAAGTACATTCGTTGATATTTAGACGATACTAAGTTCGCCGAGACAACTAGTATAACATAACATAATAATATACCCCCAACATTAACTCCCGGTATGTGTACGTGTGTGTGTACAATACAATACAATATTCTTTGTTGTGCACACTAGAAGTACATAAAATATTACAATTTAAGTATTAAAGACACAATAGGCGGTCTTATCGCTGTAATAGCGATTTCTAGCAGACAACCTAAGGTGACCTAAGGTGGTGTAACCCAATGATATTAAACTATAGATACGTTATGCCCTTACAAATCAACCAAAAAATCTGTTCCGACTGAGCTACGACACACACACGTTTATATTTTGTTTCACTACAACAATCACTATTACATTGGTAAATTATGTAAAAGAGATGGCACTACTAAAACCATAATAGTGAAAAAGACAGCTAGACGGCCTCACTCAGAGGCAGCTATCAACTGTCTGAATTGAAATCTCTACACTTGTCTAAATTCGACTGACATAATTTCAGCGCCATCTTGGCATATCTTGTATATAATATCATTGGTGTAACCTAAGGTGTGTGTACAGACAGTACAACGCGAACGCGGCGCTGCAGCAGCTGCTGCTGGTGCTGCCGGCGCTGCGGCTGGCGGACGTGGCCGTGCGCCGGTTCTGGGCGGCCGTGCACCGCGACCGCCGCGCGCCCATGAACAAACTCTTCGTCGAGATGCTGGAGGCCTGTCTGCGGTAGGCTTGCAGCGCGCAGGTACGTTCATACACGCACACGCACCACAGATTACCCCCAATAGATACCACTAATACCACATACAAGGCAACTGACGCGCGCCAACACGTACGTGCATTTGCATGTTCACGACATTAGTGTCGACCCGTCAAGTCTATGAATTAGAAATAGCCAATCACAGCGCATTTTTTGTCCCCCGCAAGCCGCGCCTTCCGCCAAATTTTGTGAGTTCAAGCTCTAAGAAAATTTCACTTATGCGGTATCTATTGGGGGTAATTTGTGGGATGGACGCACGCACGTGCATGTACGCACGCACGTAACTTGGCGCGTCTGAACATAGGTTTTGCGAACTTTAGCGCATGTAAGACAGAGATAGCGACACGAACATGCTAACGTGTGACTGAGACATAATACGTCGCGTACCGAGCATTACCGAATTATGTTACTGCGCACAGCCTTCTGCGCGATATCAGGCGCGCCAAGATACGTCGGCCGTACTGTTCGTAGTAACGTACAAACACACATACTATAGTTTGTTAGATAAATGTGAAGCCCTATCAAGTTTTAATAGTTACCATCAGGTGGATCGTCAGCTCGTTTGCCGGCTATTTGCATGAAAAAATCGTTGGGTACATGATGTTTAATATTACAGAATTTTAGTGTTTATTTTATCTATATTTATTAAAGTACTTACTGGGTGGGACGCCAATAAAATGCCAAAATGTTAACACTTCCTTTATTACTTATTCTTGTGCACAATTACAAAACTTATTTTAAAGAACCTTACTTGACTCGACTGCATAACTTCAACATGGAGACGGGGCGGAAGTAAGATGACAGAGTTGCCATACGTACAATATCCGTTCTACATCCAGACTATGTAACACAGATAATATAAATGTAATATACACTAACACGCCTCCTTACATTTATATTAATACACTTTATACTATTTAAACTTTCTTATAATTATCTACTAAATAAATCTTTAATTTTCAAGTAACAAAAGTTGTTTCATTAATTAACACATAATCCTAACATTTCTCTAAATTTCACAAACTTAATTTTTCCTAAAGCCTTAGTCAAGATGTCTGCCATGTTATCTTCTGAATTTACTTTTACAATATCAATAGAGCCATTCATATAATTCTCATGAACAAAATGATAATGCACTTCAATATGCTTTGAATTTTTAGTTAGATTACCATATTTAGCAATTAACAAAGCTCCAGAATTATCCTCAAAAATTTTAACAGGTTTCTCAATCTCTAAAAACATATCATTAATTAAACAGCATATGAAATTTATCTCTGAGACAGCTTCAGACAAAGCTATGTATTCAGCAAATGTAGAACTTTTAGTTACAGTTTTCTGTTTTCTAGATCTCCAATAAATTACATTACCAAACAATCTTATTAAAAATCCTGAAGTTGATTTCCTATCCAAAGTGTCTCCTGCCCAGTCGGCATCTACATAACAATCTAACATGTTAACATTATCTCTATTACAATACATTAACTTGTAATTTCTAGTTAAATACAAATATTTTAATATTCTAAGAGCATATTTGAAATGGGTTTCATTGTAGCAATTTTGGAATCGACTCAAATAATTTACACTGAAAGAAACATCTGGTCTAGTACCACAACTTATGTACAAAAGTGCACCAATTAAATTTCTGTATTTTAAGTTATCATTTATATCAGATTTTTCAATTTTTAAATTTATTTCCATTGGAGTATTATACAATTTTGAATTTTCAATGTTATACCTTTTCGCTAATGACTCTATATAATATTTCTGACTCAAAGACAATATGTTAAACTGATTATAATCATATGTGACTGTTATACCAATGTAATTATTTACTTTACCCAAATCTTTCATTTTAAATTTACTAGAGAGTTGGAACTTAATCTGGTTTATACAATTTTTATTTTTACAACATATCAGTAAGTCATCCACAAACAATAATATGTATATAGATAAATTATTCTCATTTTTTACATACAAGCAATAGTCATATTTACTTCTACGGAAACCCAGAGTTACTACAAAATCATTAAAACATTCATACCACAAGCGTGGAGATTCTTTTAAACCATACAATGACTTTATTAATTTACAAGCTTTATTACTACCATCCTCATAGCCCATTGGCTGTTTTATATATATTTCAGAAGTTACTTTACCATTTAAAAATGCAGTTTCAACATCCATTTGATCAATATGTAAACTATTTTGACAACAATATGATAACAATATTTTTAAAGTTTGCATTTTTGCTACAGGAGAATATGTATTATCAATAAACTCGGTTTGTTGAAAACCTCTTACTACTAACCTTGCTTTATAGACAGTATCCGACTTCTTAGTATAGACCCATTTGACATCTAATACCTTCTTATTGACTGGTGCTTCTGTAAGTACCCAGGTGTTATTTTTAGCTAGACTTTCCATTTCCTGGTTCATCGCCCTTTTCCATTGCACTGCTTCCTCACAAATCATCGCCTCCTGAAAACTTTCCGGTATAAATGCATCACAATAGTTTACACAAATACCTACCAAACCATATTCATCTTGATAACGAACTGGCGGTTTTATTTGTCTTTTCCTTTGTACATTGATCATCTTTTCATCATTTTGTATGTCATAATTTTCTATCATTTCCTCATTTTTTTCTTGACTTATTTCTTCTTTAGGTTGTTTTGGACTTTCTTCTTTTGCATCACTTGCTATTTGCTTCTCTATACATGGTCCTTTAATATCTTCTTCATTTTCATCATTAAACCCAATGCATTTTGTCCCATCTTCAATTATGTCACAATGTCTTGCTACGATGACTCTATTATTTATTAACACCCTGTATCCAACATCTGTATAGCCCACCAATGTTCCCAACTCTGCTTTCTTGTCCCATTTTGATTTTCTGATTTGTTCTGGTACTCTTACAAAAACTTTGCTTCCATAAATTTTTAAATTTTTAATTGACGGTCTGCTCTTGAAAAATATTTCATATGGAGTCTTGCATTCTACTGTATTTGTCAATGTTCTGTTCTTCAAATAAGCAGCAGCTTTTATAATTTCAGGCCAAAATCTCCTATTAACTTTTGCCTCTGACAGTAAACATCTCGCCATGTCCATTATAGATCGATTGTATCTTTCCGCTGTACCATTAAGCTCATGTACATAAGGCGGACAAGATTTAATAACAATTCCCTTATCCTTTGCAAATTTGAAGACTCTACTGTTCATATATTCTTTTCCGTTATCACACCTCAATTCTTTTATCATTTTTCCAGTTAAATTCTGTACTTCATTCACATATTCCATTAAACATTCAAAAACTTGATCCTTTGATTGTATACAATATACTTTTGCCAATTTACTGTAATCATCGATGAAACTCAAAAAGTATTTTTCACCATGGCTTCCTATAGTACTATGAGGTCCATTTAGGTCTGTGTGCACAATATCCAATATATCCTTGGCTCGCCGTCTATTATTTTCAAAAGGTAAGTTATGCATTTTATTTTCAATACAGGTTGCACATTTCATATATTCAGGTTCTAAATCTTTAGGCAGTCCTTCCAACAGTTCATTTTTACACATTATTTGCAGATACTTAAAGTTTATATGTCCAAGTGTTCGATGTAATTTTTCCTTTACATGGGTTTGAGAACTAATGTTTGCTTGCAGTTGATCACTAGTCATGTAACTCTTCATTTTATATAAGCGGTCCTCTTTAGTCGCTATTGCTATAAGTTGTCCCCGTCGGTTATATATTTTTGAAATCCGTCCATTTGAAACTATTGAATTATTATCAGTTATTTTAGAATAGCTTAGTAAATTTGCCTTCATTTCTTTCACATAATAAACATTATTTAGCATGACTTCGGACTTCTTGCCATATACTGAAAAATAAACTTTAATATTTCCGATCTTTGTGGCTTCCAATACTCTTCCATCTCCAACTTTAACTTTAATAGGATTTTTCAATATTTGTGACGTTTGAAAATATTCATCAGTATTTATTATGTGATCAGTACATCCACTATCTAATAGCCAAATTATTTCTCCATTCATAGAATTTTCCTTGTTATTAATTTCACTATTATTTGCAACAGTTGTATAAAAATTACTTCCTCGGTAATTATCATTTGACTTTTGAAACTTTTGAACATTATTATATGAGCCTCGTCCTCTTCCTCTATAACCAACTGATGAGCCACGACCACGGGAGCTTATATAGTTATTGTAGCGACAGTCTTTCTTATAATGACCGGGTTTTCCACAAGTAAAGCATGTAAATTTATTTTTCTGTATTGACCGTTCCGCTTTAAATGCATTTGATTTTTCACTAACCGCTTGTTCTTCACTCCTTGAAGCCTTCGATTCAATGTATTTCAATTTTAACTTACTCTTCAGATAATCCACGGTTTTTCTTTTTCTGGTAAGACGTCTAGCAAGTCTCCCATGTAACTATACTCGGATGGCAATGCCTTCAGCATATAATTTAATTTTTCTTGTTCCGTAATAGCAGCCCCAGCTTGCTTCAGTTCATTTACACATTTTTCATAGTCATCGAAGAACATTGTTATGTCTGAATAGTTTCTTAGTTTGACATTTTCGAGGTTATTTCTACATACTATTTGCAGAGCTGTCGACTTCTTTAGATACATTTCATCAAATTTTTGTAAAATTTTGTACGCCGAATCGAGGTCGCTTATATACTCAAGTTGTCTATTAGTGATAGCACTGTAAATATAATTGGTAGCTTGAATATCTTTTTCTTCCCATGTGCTCTCAACATCTTTCGAACATTTTTCTCGTGTCGCCACTTCGGCACACTTTTTATATTGCAGGAATTTCAAAATGCGGCATTTCCAATTACTATACTCGGCTCCATCAAATAATGGAACACAAAAATCTAATGCACTTTTCTGTGACGCGGCCATTACTCGTTCAATGGCGTCAATGGCGTGTGCCGTGTTCTAACTTTTACAATTGGCGTCCCTTTTTATTCAAACCACGCTCTGCTACCATATTAAAGTACTTACTGGGTGGGACGCCAATAAAATGCCAAAATGTTAACACTTCCTTTATTACTTATTCTTGTGCACAATTACAAAACTTATTTTAAAGAACCTTACTTGACTCGACTGCATAACTTCAACATGGAGACGGGGCGGAAGTAAGATGACAGAGTTGCCATACGTACAATATCCGTTCTACATCCAGACTATGTAACACAGATAATATAAATGTAATATACACTAACAATATTAAATCAAACCTTACGTATTACGATAGCATTTAACATTTATAATAAGTCAAAAATTCGATCTTCTTCATATTTTCATATCTTCTTAATATTTTGACACACGAGTTAGTAAACGTTTATCAATATTATTTTTAATCTGTGTCAATTTATCCTGTTATTTATTTATTTTATTTATTTATTTTGTACACACAAAAACATTTATGTTACAGATATGATCGCGCACATGCCCGGGATCAATGACGGTCTGTGACCACCCGGGTGGCGCTACCACCGGAATATGGTCGATGGTCAAATCGCACCGGTTTGTCGAGCCTGTGTCAGAGCTGAACAAATAGGATTCGTAGTGGTAAATGGACTTTGCAATACGTCTTTACGAGACAAGTCTTGAATGCATCACAATGGATGAATGACGACATCGGTTGGCTATGTATAAAGGAGCTTGGATACTCGATGGTTTAATACTTCTTCTCAGAGCTGAGTATTCGGTAGTACGCGATCGCTTTTCGGCAATATCAGCCGGTTTTTAAGTGACAGTGGACACGCCCAGGGATGGGATGTTGTTGCATTTACCGATTCGGTTCGCGAAGTAGTGTTGTGTGTGTAGATATGTTCAGATCGTATAGGCGAATCTATGGTTAGGCGAACTTTTTTCACAAATGAAGTGTTGCCATGTATCGATAATGATATAGTTTAGCTAGCATTATTTAATTTTGATAATTTTATTAAATCAATAAAATTGATTTGAATTAAGTTTTATTTAATATTAAAAATACAGTAGATCATTGAACAACAACAAAAAAAAAACCGCTTTTCAGAATATTTGTGTGGCAATATTGCGTAATTTTTGGTATTGTGAAATTAGTTCGTGTAATGATGGATTCTAGTTTAGATCTGCGGTTTATGGCTGTGAAGTGATGGCCAGTGAGGCCCAGTGAGTCGCAGTCGGCGGGGCGGCCCACGCCAATAATGTACAAAACACGGACGGATCTAGTACAAAACTTGTTACTATTTTTGTATAATATTAAAAGTATATCCTAGTTTTTACTGTGTTAAGATTCTCGTTTTCATGGTCGGGAAACAATGCGGCAGGAGAGTAGTTTAGTTGCTTCGATGTCATATAATATAACTGCTGCTATTGATTTAGGCTTATTGGTGTATTATTTTTTATTATAGCAAAAATCTGGATGTTAGTCAGTTATAATACTCAAAATTTGATTAATTTTTAAAAAAATATTATTGTTTTCTTCGATTGTGATTCATATAATTAAGTTTTAAAGTGCATAAATTCTCATATAGAGAAGAAAATAATAACTTACTTTGTTTTTATTTTAACATTAAAAAATATAGAAAGATTGATTCATGAACCTTTTCGTAGTAGATTAAAATTGAAATAGTTATGTGAAGCCGAGAGTATTGTTTCCTAGACCACCGCTATCTACAAGTGTCTGTGAGATGGGTGCAGTAAATGCACTGTAAGTTCCTGTGTCTACACACAGTGGGCCATGCAGCCCATTGTCGGGTGCTTACCAAACACATACACATTTATATATTCTAAGAACACAGTCCAATCCTTAAATAGACGAACTGTTGACAAGTGTTGCCATGTTTTGATATAATTTAAGTGATCGGGTGATATATTTTTTTAATTTGGACTTCTACGGTGTATTAAAAGAGATTATATAAACATCAACAAAACATAAGAAAATAATAAGTTCAATTTATTTATCAAGAAATCACACTGATATTAATAATAATGCTGACCGAAATCAACAAAGTTAATCTTATGAAATTATTTTCAAAATCTCGTTTTTAGAACAGCAATGACCATTTAATGATGACAATTGTATATATTTAGCTGTGAAACTAGTTCGTCTAAGTATGGATTCTAGTTAAGTCATATTTTGTATCGATGTAACCCACTATTTATGTCTCAACTGTTCCACTAAAGTTGTACATAGTATTCACATACAATGTTAGATGCATTGCATTATATTTCCTGAATCGTTGTGTGAAAATAAATTTTAATAATCGTAATAATTGTGAAGTAATATCAATTGATGTGTAATTATTAAATAACTTAGAGAGTGGATGTTATAAATATGTATTCGCTAATATTGATGTTCTTAAAAATTTGCCTGGCTAACTAACTTATAATATATCAATTCTTTAATAACAAATTAGTTTTTTTTTACATTATTGTCAAGTGCGAATATTGATTTGATGTTTAATTTCATAAAATATTTTCTATGATCATAAAATGTATCATTAAATTTGTATTGTAAAAATGTATTTTACATGTAATAATAATTTTACGGGTGATAAAGGAGAGATTGGGTCACAATATAACATAAAATGATGTACCTGAAAGGTTCGAATGTAATTTTGGTCTCAGATGTTCCCAGGCAAACTATTTTCGATTTGTATAAAAAATATCTTAAAAAATAAATTAAAATTTATTCAAACTGATGAAATGGCGTCCGTTGACACCGAACGCCCCCATTCGTAACGTAGGTACATATGGAATCGTTATATTTACATAGATTTAATGCAGTGGAACAGTATTATGAGAAAACAAATACCTCAGTAACCTGTTACCATTCACTCAAAGTGACCTTTACGGGAAATAAATAACGAATATATTGTAATACATATTTATGTACCAAGTATCTTATATCTACAGGAGACGCCGCGACGACATATTTAAAAATTGTTATCGATTTATAAACGAACTTTATGTAGTGTGTAGTATCACGTAATTATTATATTTTAGGGGTTTTGTATACAGTTGTACTGACAGTTTTGCAGTTACTTTTGATCGTCAATGAGTGCGCTACTATAAGTCAGGGCTCCGTAAGCAATACATTGTGACACATTTTTGAAGTTATACTTCTTTTGGCGCGATGGAGAAAAATGATGAGTGAATTTTTACGATGCGCGCGCATACCGACACCTAAATTCTACATCGTGAAGGTAGTTCTAGGTGGCATGTTATCGTAATAGTTCTCGTAATAGAACATAGATGGTGTTTTTACAAGTATGTAGATACAAAATTAATCACAGATGGCGTTTAACACATATAGTTTGGCTATAGAGATTCGTAAATTAAATTATTTCAAAATATTAATTAATATTGTTTTTTGATTTTTTTTTCATGCCAAAGAAGTATAACTTCTCACACGTGTACATAAGTACACGTTTATGTTTTTTGTTATAAAAGATTTTACTCGTGTTTTAACTCTCCCAGTTATAGCATCCGTTGATGAAATATAAAGAAACTAAATGATGTATCTCACAGTCAAACTTTGATACGATACATTTTGATGGATTCTGTAACTGGCCGCGTGATCGTTGAGCGATCGATGACTATGTATGTATATAACATGACTTCCAGTGATTCATTTGTCCTGTTGTAGTTATTCTTATGTTAAGAATATTCACTTATTTATAGGTTTTAACGTAGGCGTAGTGTGGTGATAGTCTCAGGGTGTGAGAGTTGTACAAAAGTGAGATGTGCCAGAATAGATGTTAAGTTAAATGATAAAAAAATATTTGTTTCGCGTTTGATCTGCAGCGGCGGCGCGGGGCGTGTGACGCTCGCGCGCGGGTAAATGATTTATTTCTACAAATAAAGGAAATTGTAAATTATTTTGCTTGTTCTTTTTTACTAACTACCTAACTGTGCCATAGTACTTTCTATGTAATGCTGGCCATGCACGATCAAGTATACTTGTCAAGTTTGCAGCGGACTTGACGCGGCATCCAGTAAGCTTGACGGTGTATGGCCACGGTATGGCTATCTGGCTATATAGCTATGTCATACAAACTGGATGCCGCGTCAGCAAGTATTCGGTGAGACCTGATAGCTACCATTTATACAGGTGTATTTACTTTACTATAGTTAAAATAGTTAAATAATAGACAAAATATTTTACACAAAATTCTTTATTTTTATATTTACATTATAAATCTAGTATTTAACTCATTCACAATTCAGTCATACTTATGCGTAAAGGAATTAAAATAGTACAGTTCTTTCACAACACTCATATTTCAAGGGTGTAATCTTGTATTTGATGCTGTCAGTAAAGAGATCATTGTTATTTAATACAGACTGAATCCATTCACCTATAACATTACGCCATATTACATGTTCGCACATATCTCTTAATAGAACGTCCTATCCGCACTTCGTATAATAAAACTACAGCTAGACAATAGCGAACTGGTCGTACAACAGTTCCCGCACTTTGAAATATTCCTCCGACAACACGCCCTCTAGCGCCACGCGACCGTTCTCCAACTGAAACAAGGTTTCTTAAGAGTTTAAAAACTAAACACATTCTTTTATGGTGTACAAGCAAAAATATAGTAGTCACTGTGTTAACCCGTTAAGTTTCTTAGTCTGGAACAAACCAGACGTCATACTAATCACAAAAATGCATTGTTATCAGATTGAAGGAAATGTGGTAAGATGACAACTACAACAATATAAAGTTAATATTCGCACATTTAATAAGTGAAGTTACGGATTTTGTTGTTTTAGATTCTATCAAAAGCAGGCCACAAGTACATGCCGCGTTCGACATGTCTGGCTAATTCAGAAAATTCATAATGGCTGTCATACGTTCGTAATCTATGACACATATATACGTAATCTATGTCACTAAACTTTCAGATTAATTTTATTCTTTCAAAAAAACAACTCTGAAATTGTCAGAGAAGATAAGCGATAGTGTTAGAAAGTAAGGCAACTCATTACGCGTTTTTGATTAGCGCTGTGCGACCTGAATTACACTTTATTGCGTTGGAGCTAGAGTCGCTACTTATTTAAATGATTTTGCGGAGTTCGCCTTCTGTACTTATTATAAGTACTATTATTTCTTGTGTCAAAAGAATGTGATATGGATATGCTATTATACATGTTAATTGAGGCACACGCTGTGGGATGTATTGTCGGATTCCTCCAATGAGGTGCCGGGTCTGTGCCCTGTTTTATTGAATGAAGTCAATGGTTCATCATTAGGGGCCATCCATAAACTACGTCACATGTTAGGGGGGAGGGGGAGGGGGGGATCGATTTAATGTGACATCTTGAGTCATATTTGAGGGGTCTTGAGTTTCGTGTAGTTATATTTCAAAATCGAATAATTGGTATGTATAGGTAAATATTAAAAAACAATTGATGGAAATAAAACTTATTTCAAATCTGCTGTTTTCATTTCATAATATGTGACGTCACACTAGGGGGGGGAGATCTCACAAATGTGATCAGCTGTGACAAGGATGGGGGGAGGGATTAAAAAGTCATGAAATTAGTGTGACGTAATTTATGGATGGCCCCTTGTTGGTGACGAGTGTATGAGTGTACGATCCTCACCCGTCGCACGGCGATGGTCCCGTTGCAGCACTCGAGCGCGCCGCCGCTGAACTCGGCGTTGAGGCCGCACCGCGCGATGGCGGCGCGCAGCTCGGACAGCCGCAGCGTGTTGACGAACGCCGCGGCGTGCGGGGCCGCGCGCGCGCCCGCACCCTCCAGCGACAGCACCGTGTCCAGCGCCGTGTCCTCTGCGGGGGGAGGGGGAGGATATCGACGGTTAACAGTCAATCATGTCTTTTCTACTACTTTACAGGAATAACTTGCCTGCGTCGGCGTTCCCGCTTGTGATGTGGATGTCTTCAAGAAAAGAGTGAATAGGCTTTTACTAAGTTAATGTGCTCACCACCTTGGACCACATCTCCACTTACCATCAGGTGGGATTGTGGTCAAGCATTAACTTATTTGTGTAAAAAATAATAATAAGATAAGGTTACTGCACAAGTGTATAATCTATACTAATAATATAAAGAGGAAAGATTTGATTGTTTGTTTGCATTGAATAGGCTCCGAAACTACCGAACCGATTTGAAAAATTCTTTCACTGTTGAGAAGCTACACTATCCCCGGGTGACATATTTTTCCCCAAGCGAAAGCTTTGGGTAAAAAAAATCAAATGTGTTTACTAACACACACATGCTATTAAAGCACAAGGGGAGTAAGGTAGGGTAAGGTAGGGTAAGGAGGGGTAAGAGGGCAGGGGAGCAAGGGGCTACGCACCGTGTCCGGCGTCCCGCGGGCGGGGCTCCGCGACCACCGCGGAGAGCCAGGCGAGCTCCGCGTCGCCCGCCGAGCGCCACGCCAAGCCGCACATCAGGCTGTCCGTCAACTTCACCTGTGGACCACAAGGGGTTTACAAATCTATACTAATATCAATGATATTAAACTATAGATACGTTATGCCCTTACAAATCAACCAAAAAATCTGTTCCGACCGAGCTTACAACACACACACACGTTTATCTTTTGTTTCACTACATCAATCACTATTACATTGGTAAATTATGTAAAAGGGATGGCACTACTAAAACCATAATAGTGAAGACAGCTAGACGGCCTCACTCAGAGGCAGCTATCAACTGTCTGAATTAAAATCGCTACACTTGTCTAAATTCGACTGACATAATTTCAGCGCCATCTTGGCATATCTTGTATATAATATCATTGACTAATATTATAAAGCTGTACAGTTTGTTTGGTTGAACGCGCTAATCTCAGGAACTACTGGTTCGGATTTAAAAATTCTTTTTGTAATGGATAGTTCATTTATCGGGGAAGGCTATATAACATCATATATTTTAGTAGTTGGTTTTTTCCACAAATTAACATCGCATAAAAATGGTTTGTACTCTAACCTGGTAGATGTGTGACTCGGAAGTAGCGTCGATGGTGTCCCCTCGCTTGGGCATGAAGATCTTTTCTATACCTTCGCTCTCGCAGTGTTTGCTGAAACATTGGCACATACTCGTAAATACATTTTAGTATTTATGATGTTATTGTATCAGGTAAGTAAGTAAATGAAGCTGTGACGATATAGTGAAGATGAACGGTGTGTTAATAATTGATTATGCTATGTATATTACCGATATGTATTGGCACCGGACACCAGGTGACATAAAGTGCGGAAAAAGTTATGTTATAAAAGAGTTATAATACATTTGTGATGAAAAAACTTTGCAAGAAAAAATTTAATTTGTTTATCACTTCATCACCACAACGATAATGTTCTGTAAAATCAGCCCCAATGATCTGGTCACAGAAGCCACCGCAGCGTGTTAAGAGCGGAGTGGTATACATCCGTGACGAAAATATTGTAAGTAAACCTGTCTCATTCACGTGTAATGTTCCTAATTTTATCTGTAACGATCTCTATCTCTATTATGGATGTTTATACTAATTAAAAATTACCATAAATTTTTGTCTAAAATACTAGTGGTAACATTGAAAGGCCTAAAATATGATATTTAATCGAAATCAATCACAATAAATTAAATATCATTAATTTAAAATGTAAAAAATTGTACTCACTGTCACTTGACCTTAAACGCCATTTTGAGCTTACGACGTCATTGAAAGTATTTTATATGCAAATTCAACTAACTTCAGCAGACAGATAGTATTGAATAACGGATTGTGACGTCACCTGATGTTTTTGGTGGGAAATTTGATAATGATTTTTATTTATCAATTTTTGTTTTTAAATTGAAGATTATTATTTTTATAATATTTTTTTCGTGAATATTAAGGTCCTATCTATAAAATTAAACTGAATCCTAAAATTAGTCAAAATCCCTATTCTCTGTCTCGCTCACCGCAGCGTGTCGAGCGCGGCGCGGTGGGCCCGCAGCCCGACGAGCGCGCGCGGCTTGGCGAGCGCGGCCAGCCGCAGCAGCGACTCCCCGTCGCAGCGGCCCTCCAGCTCGATGTACTGCACGCCCGCCTGCACCGACACCTGCCGCACGCTCGACACGCACTTGCTCGGGACCTCGCTCATCTCCTCTGGACAAACATACCGGGTTTTTAACCGACTTCAAAAAAAGGAGGAGGTTCTCAATTCGACTGTTTTTTAAAGTTATACTTCTTTTGGCGCGATGGAGAAAAACGATGAGAGTGAATTTTTTCGATGCGCGCGCACACCAACAGTTAATTCTACACCGTGAAGTTAGTTAAATTCTGCATCGTGAAGTTAGTTCTAGGTGGCATGGTATCTATAGAGATTCGTAAATTAAATTATTTCAAAATATTAATTAATTTTTATTTTTAATATTGCTGTTTTTGAATATTGTATTTTGAACAATGTTTTTTTAATATTGTTTTTTGAATTTTTTTTCATGCCAAAGAAGTATAACTTCTCACGCGCGTACATAAGTACACGTTTATGTTTTTTTATATACATTTTTTATTGTTTGTTACTTCAGAACTTTTAGTGCAGTCATTGAAGCATTATTGCTCCGAATTTTTTTACTGTGAACCGATTTGCGTGAAATTTTGGAATTAGGTTCATCTTACCCTTAACTTCAAAAGTGAAAATGATTTAAACTCCGCACTCACCCTGGGGGTGGTTGCCACCCCTTCTCGGGGGTGGACATTTTTTTTTTCAAAATAACCTCGGATATCGATAGAAGGGCTAATTTTAAGCAAAAAATCACCTATAAAGTTTTTCGAAAAATCCAATACTTTTCAAGTTATTGGCAATTGAAAAATCGCAATTTTTTCACGTTTTTCATCGGTCTTTTGCAAATATCTCCAAAAATATATGTTTTATCGAAAATTTTATAAGAACCAAAATTGTAGCAGATAAAAAAACGAACTATTTAGTTTTTTTTAAATCATTCTAAGTGCAATATTAAGCTAGATATTGAAGATCAAAGCCGTTATTTATTTTGTCTGAAATTTAATCTATGTGTTCAATGCCATCTAGCGGCGAACAGATGCATTTTATGCATTCTGCCATAAAGAAAGTTTTTGTAGTGCTTGAAATAAGCTTTAAAATGAGCACTGTTAAAGGTCTTTTGCACGTAAAATAAGTGAGCTGTATTGAAAATAAGAAGACCATTTAATATTTTTTCTTTTAAATCAATGGGTTTCATAAGTGCCATTTCCGCCAAAATGAAAATTAATCGTATTCCGCCTAGAAATAACTTTATTATGAAGAGTTTGATAGATTGTATCAGTTTGGCTGCTTCAGGACACATATTTAAAAAAAAATCAAGATTTAAAAAAATAAATAAATTTCAAATTTACAAAAAAAACACCTTTTTTTTCATAATATCTCAAAAATGACGACAGATACGCAAAAAAGTGTAGGGATGAAAAATTTAGGTATTTTTCTGACGAACAATTTGTTTTTTTTTTTATTTCTGTCAAACAAAAATTGACGGAGATATGATTGTTTAAAGAGCGCGCGGCAGCGAAATCACAGTCTCTCTTAAGCCCTTTAACCCTTCACCGTTTTAAAAAAAAGTTTTTTACTATATATTGCAATGAAGGATGTTGTAGCTCTGATAATTACCTTTAAAATGGTTTGTTATAAATTGTGATAGCATGAAAATTGAAGGAGTTATGGTCCAAAAACTTATCATATTTTTTTCTACTTAGTAACTGAAAATTTCGGAGTGTGAATATTTGGAGCAATGTGAAAGTACGCAGTATAATAGAGACCCAAAACTATTGTAACGTGTATATATATACATAATATGGCTCATATATTTTGGAAACGTAGGCATGAATACATATGTAATTTGTAAATATTTTATTCAATAAATGGCAATTTTTTACTCTATAATTAAATTATTTTTAAATATGTAATCATATATATTTACTGTTTTAATTTAGGGGTAGTTTTAAGGGTAGCAAAGTTGAAGATTATGATAATCACTTTCAAGAGTGTAGAATAATATTTAAATCCTTTTCATTTAATCAAAAAAAATTTTTAACAATTTTTTATCAAGGGGTTGTTTTTAAGGGTTGAAAGGGGGTTAAAAATTTGACTATTATTATAGAGAACAAAATAATACTTACTCTATACTTACATCTTTTTATGTCATACCAAAGTAATTTTTTGTGATTTTTTTAATTTAGGGATGTTAGCAAGGGTTGTAAGAATTTCAAGGGGTTGAAAATGATTTTAATATGAGGTAATTGTGTTAGAAAACACTTTACAATTTCAAAACTTACTATTACACATGTTTTCTAGCGATAAAATGGCTCAATGTTAATTTTTCCATTAAGGGGTTGTTTACACCCCTTAAAAATAATTTGCGGAGTTCAGATTATTTTCACTTTTGAAGTTAAGGGTTAGATAAGCCTAATTCCAAAATTTCATGCAAATCGGTTCACAGTAAAAAAATTCGGAGGTAACACCGTATTTTTCGCTTCAATGACTGCACTATTTGGACTGAATCGTAATGCGTGTTAAGAGGGCTATCACACTTTTTCTTAAACTTGAGCGTTTTGACTCGTGTTTGAAGTGTGATTATGGTTTAGATAAATCACCAAAACAAAAAAAAAATACATGCACGAGAAAGTTTAATTATTTCTCTTTGGAGTGCTCTAAACAAATTTTTCAATTTATTTACATAAATTAGTAAAAACCTTATTTTTGCAAATGATGTTTCATAAAATTGTACTTTTGACCATCTTTAGATGCTTTGTTACATCGAAGATATAATAATTTAAGCATCAATAAAAATGTTTATGGTACAATTGTATCTTCTAATTTGGAATGCTCAATTCAATTTAATTTGTTTCACACAGAAATGCACCTAAAATAATTATGTAAATCAAAGAGTTACTGATAATTATTTGTCTAAAATTGTATTTTTTATCTATGAATATATAATCCAAATTGAAACAAAAAGTAATTAATAACTAAGGTTACTATGTCACCTTGCTTTAAAAAAAAATGTAGTCCTTTCAGAATTAAAATAATATTTTTAAACAATTTTTGTATGCAGTCCTGTAAATCAATATAAATCTCGGGACGAGCGGTCTTTAGCTTCAGTCCGCGCCAAGCGCTTACGAAGGAAGGATGTATCGCTCGCTGTTGGCACCTTGTGCGCCACGCAATACCCCAAATTCGCTACGAATATAGCGCAACCAACACTTCTTGATACAAGTGAGTATTTTTTTGTTAGTTATGTTATGATTCTAGTGTATAAGCATATTCCTATGATATTCTGATATTAGGCATATAGGAATGTTTATCGGACTATTTTGCTTTTTCAGGCTAGTAAAAGGACGTTTGATACAGTGACAATTTCTACAGTGCATTCTGACAGAAATAAAAATAACATGGTAATAATAATTATTTATTTCTTATAATTTTTAACAGATAAGTTACGTTTAGATATTATGTAGTATATTTATTACTTTTACTAGATTTAAATGATCTAAGAGCTATTGCATAACTGATGAATTTCTTTGATTCTTACAGGATAATGAAACCATATTTAATTCAACTATAGATGATCAGGCTCAATCTGATAAAAGTACAAATAATATAGTGAGTATTTTCTTGTTAACTTGTAACGAAACATGCTTGCATATTTGACTTTTTTTAACTATCTACATTCCTGGTTTTCCTTGTTTCAGGAATATCTAGACATAGAAGGAAGACGAATTATATATTTTTTTATTAATCAATTACTTTTAATTGACAAACATGGCGAAAAATTTGGTACAAAATATACGTTTTATTCAGTCTTTGTTTTTATTTACCAATTGTACCTATTCATTTATACGTTATCTCGAACTATACACATTTAAGGGTTTTATACATAGTGATGAAGTTATTAAATGTGCATTTATGATATACTTAATTACCAACTGAACTACCCCTTTTAACACATCACATGCCTTTTATACCTACTACTAACCAAACTGTATCAACATTATTAAAACTGTAGAAACAACATTACATTGCATTCATTTCCTTACATTATAGTAAAAAAGCCGTTATAGGTGATAGCTGATAACATTAATCGATACAAACAATATTTCACGAATTATAAAAATAGTACGGTACTTAATTTAATTTATTTCCAAAGCAAGTATCAAGTTGATTTGTTCCTGGCGTTCGACGCATAGTGGTTTGTATGTGTGTAAAGCGTACTTCATTAGACGCACACGGGCGCGTCCCTTGCCGCGAGTTGTCAAATTTACCTAAACCTGAGCGCTTCGATTTTGTAATAGCCCTCTTAAGCCTTAGCGTGCCGCTAAGAAGTGCGCACCTGAATTACAATTATGTCGGAGCAAGAGTCGCTATTTATTTAAACGATTTTGCGGAGTGATTCTTCTGTACCAAAAGGTACTATTATGTATTCTGTGGTGATAATCTTACCATCGGGTTCCTCCTTGACGGGCGGCGCGGGCGGCACGTCGCGGATCTCGCCCTCCGCGTCCACCACCTCCGCCAGCCGGTAGTCTTCCGGCTGCAATCAGTCGTTCATCATGTTCCAATTTCATTTCATTTCGTTTATTTGCCATAAATGTGGTACAGCTCTAGTTGGTATACATATGTATGATATGTATGTATATGTATTATATATATATGTATATAATATAATGTTTTTCTTTGCTCTTTATTAATATTTATTTAATTGGTTTATCTACTATAATTGTACGCACTAAGTTTGCATCTTTTGTTCACCTCTCCACTAACAGGCCTTCTGGAAGACATTTCAATTAGGAATAAGAAGTGCCCTTGTACATTTTTTTTATCTTATTTCCTATGTATTTATGTGTGTACAAAATAAATAAATTACATCTGTCTCACATTTAGCTACAAATTAGCATGCAAATATGGATAAAAGTTTTAAAGGTAACACACAAGTCACTTAAAGAAATTAGACCGTGATTAAAATTTAGTTTCTTATTTATAATTCCCAATTATTATTTGTTCATGTTGTTCATACTGCTATATTATAGGTATTATATGTCAATTAATGAAAAGGTATTATATACAGGGTGTCCCAGCGCGAAGTGACCGCCCGGCGTCTATTGATTATGTGGACAAAACTATCGACAAAAACCATTAAAGTAAAGGTTTTATCGGTTTGGTTTATTTTTTATTAGCTTTTTAATTTTTTTGTAGAAACACCTGACTTCTTGCACTATTTTCAAAATATTTTTTTGTTTTTACATCTATTTTCATTCTGTTTTTTGTATTTACTAGCTGTTTTCATAGTTTATCTATTCGAGGTATAAAATCTACCTAAAATTGAATACGACATTTTTTAAAAAGAAATTAAGTTAATTTTTTTTGAAAAAAATTACCCTTTTTCATTTAATTTCGCTAAAAAGTTGGGAAAATGCCCTATGAATATTATTATTTTATTATTTATTATTAAATAACATGATATTACCTACAAAATCTCATACAAATGTTTGTAGTTATCTCAGTCATTTACTGAACTACAAACTCTTGAAGTATCCACCCCATCTTCGATAATAAGAAGAGTAGACTTTTAAATCCAGGCTAGTGGATCATTTAAGTGTCTTACTATCAAAAATACCTTTTGCCCTTTGACAGAATAATTTTAAAGGTAAGGAAACAATAAAAACAAATGGAAATTTAAATCATTTATTTAAAAAAAAAGAGTAATTAATTCATAATGTTTTCGAAACGACCGCCATTGGCATTAATACAGGCTAAGGCTCAAAATGACATCCTTTAAGTGGCTCTTTGCACTTCCAAGAGGTTCGCTTTTATTTTTATGGCATTAGCATCAATCCTCTGTTTCAATTGTTCTCTCGTAGCTATTAGCACAGCATACACTTTTTGTTTAATGTGGGCCTCAAAAATAATAATAAAGAGGCGTTAAATCTAACCGAGAGAGAGAGGTGGTCCAGTAGCAAGGTCCTCCAAGGTCTCAATTGAAACAAAGTATTGATGCTGATGCTACAAAAATAGGAGTGAACCTCTTGGAAGTGCAAAGAACCACTCAAAGGATGTCATTTTGAGCCTTAGCCTGTATTAATGCCAATGGCGGTCGTTTCGAAAACATTATGAATTAATTACTCTTTTTTTTAAATAAATGATTTAAATTTCCATTTGTTTTTATTGTTTCCTTACCTTTAAAATTATTCTGTCAAAGGGCAAAAGGTATTTTTGATAGTAAGACACTTAAATGATCCACTAGCCTGGATTTAAAAGTCTACTCTTCTTATTATCGAAGATGGGGTGGATACTTCAAGAGTTTGTAGTTCAGTAAATGACTGAGATAACTACAAACATTTGTATGAGATTTTGTAGGTAATATCATGTTATTTAATAATAAATAATAAAATAATAATATTCATAGGGCATTTTCCCAACTTTTTAGCGAAATTAAATGAAAAAGGGTAATTTTGAAAAAAAAATTCACTTAATTTATTTTTAAAAAATGTCGTATTCAATTTTAGGTAGATTTTATACCTCGAATAGATAAACTATGAAAACAGCTAGTAAATACAAAAAACAGAATGAAAATAAATGTAAAAACAAATAAAATATTTTGAAAATAGTGCAAGAAGTCAGGTTTTTCTACAAAAAAATTAAAAAGCTAATAAAAAATAAACCAAACCGATAAGACCTTTACTTTAATGGTTTTTGTCGATAGTTTTGTCCACATAATCAATAGACGCCGGGCGGTCACTTCGCGCTGGGACACCCTGTATATATTATTATATTATATATATATATTATTATATTATATATATATATTATTATATTATATATATTATATATATATATTATTATATGTCAATGAAAGAGGTCAGCCGTTCTGGGTTCTTCGTTCTGTGTTCCGCGTTCTAAATAAATATAATATTCTTAATAACGTTTGCAACTCTTTAGCGCAGTCAAACCGCGCCGGTCCCCAGAAGAACTCAGAATGGCTGAACTCTTTCTGTCTGTGCTATTGTTATTTCTCTGTCTCTTAAGTCCAGAGAAATCGAAACCTTTCGATCGACAGTCATCTAACATAATAAAAAGAAATTAAAATAGCGGCCATTCCAACAGCAAGAGGGCTAGACCCCATTTTTCTCGATAAAATTACAGGGTCATGAATATATCAAAAGTTTATTTTTTTATCACAGCATATTTTGTTCGAACTGCCCTCAATACTGATGATGATTTCAACTATAGTTCATTTTTAGACTAGTCCTATTTCGTAAACGATTTTACAGTGACTTTTTATCGTAATTCATAATAAGGCTGACACAAAATGATAATAATTTAAAAATGAATAAACATATAATGCCACAACTAATTTCTGCCTTACATATAGTTTTTAAATTACTATTTCTATTAAAAAGGAGTGTTAAGTTCGTTTACCAAAGAAGTCTCGTCTACCACACCACATCCTCTACCATCTTACCATCTCCTCACCTTAATAATCTCTCCATAGTCATCAGCCCGCGTCCTCTCCTCGTGGCAGGGGTACATGGCGTGGTGGCGCTTGTTGGCCTTGAAGCACCCCTGGGGGCGCGCCGCCCCGTGCGCGGGGATGTCGTGCCGTCCCGTCACCACCCACATCTCTAGCTCCCCGTCCGATTCCGAGTCTGAGGAGATCCCACCTGCTTCCTCCCTGGGAATTATGAAGTGATGTCGCATACATATCAAGATAATACGATTTGTTTAGAGTAATCAATAATGTTAGACGGCACAAG
Organism: Thymelicus lineola; assembly: GCA_963932265.1. Lineage (NCBI taxonomy): Eukaryota > Metazoa > Arthropoda > Insecta > Lepidoptera > Hesperiidae > Thymelicus > Thymelicus lineola. The sequence continues at coordinate 3,010,227 of OZ010699.1, read as the reverse complement.
GTGAAAACTATAGATGAAAGAAAGAAGAAAGAAAAAAAGAAAAAGCATTTATTCGAAGGAGCAAAGCACAAATAATAAAATCTAAGAGTCTCACTCCCTTATTCCTAAAAACAAGCAAAGATAAAGAAATGTTTAGTCTGTGACTTATGAAAACGACAATACGTATGAAAATTTTATTCACTTATATATAAAATTATAGATGAATTCGTACCAATAAAAACGCATCACTATAATGATAGATTTCCTGTATGGTACTCAAGGTCTCTAATACATATAATAAATGATAAACTACGCGTGCATAAGCGGTGGATTCAACATAGTAATCCTAGAGATTATGATGAATTCTCCATCTTGCGAAGGCGGCAAAAGAAAATTCAAAAAAAGTGTTTTAATTCATTCCAAGAAAATATTCAAATTAGTCTCAAAAACAACCCTAAATATCTATGGTCTTATTTAAAAACGTTGCGTAGTAACAACACCGGATACCCCAATTTACTAACTTTGGGAGACGAGTCTTATCGAAGTGAGGCAGACGCCTGCGAAGGTTTTAGCCGCTTTTTTGAGAGTATGTTTCAGAAACCAGCTTCTCACTACAATCTCCCGTTGTTATCAGAATCAGCTGACACCATTAATAGACTGAACTTTACCGAAGATATGGTTCTTAAATTATTAAGTAAAATCGACATTAATAAGGGTCCTGGTAGTGACAAAATCCCCCCGATATTTATAAAAAACTGTGCTTCTTGCCTTGCTAAACCGTTAACTATAATATTTAATTTGTCAGTAAACGTCTTTGGAGCTTTCCCAAGTATATGGAAAGAGGCATTAGTTGTTCCCATTCACAAAAGTGGTCCACGTGGTCGGATTGAAGATTACCGCCCTATCTCCAAACTTAACTTATTCTCAAAAGTTTTTGAAAAATTAATATACCAATCTATAAGTTCGTTAATACTCAATTCGATCCCTGGAGAGCAACACGGCTTCATGAAGCAGCGTTCCACTGTATCCAATTTGATGGTATTCACGGATTATATCTTTCGCGCTATGGACGGTGGGGACCAAGTTGACGTCATATATACAGATTTTGAAAAAGCTTTCGACAGAGTAGACCACATAATTCTGCTTCATAAGCTGCACGCATTAGGTATAAGAGGTGACCTTTTTAGATGGATAAGTTCATACATAACAAACAGGAGTCAAGCTGTCTCCTTAGGAAGTACGCAAAGTGCCTACGCTACTATTTCTTCAGGTGTTCCTCAAGGGTCCATACTAGGACCATTACTGTACAACGCGTATCTTTATGATATCAGTTCATGTTTTACCTATTCTAATTTCTTAATGTTTGCAGACGATAAAAAAATTTATTTAAAAATTAACAATCTAATAGATTGTTTTATAGAGATCTAATAATATGAACAGAATTGTAAGGTAGCGAGATGGTGCGTGAAAAAAAAATACCCAATAGGACTACTTTATTTTCCCGGTGTCGCAAAACACGGTAATTTTATTGATGGCTTTTTGATGGATACTCAGCTTGAATGTAGAAGTGTGGTGACGCAACAACTCGCCTGGCTGAAGATCTCCCTTTGCTAAAGTAGACTTACTTGATCGAGCTGTTGATCTTGACTCGCTGCTGCTGCAGGAACTCCTCCAGCTCGTCGCCCTCAAGTCTTACGCGTTTGTGCACCGTCAGCTCGAGGGTGCGGTTCCCACCATTCTCGATCAGGTCTCGCGCCAGAGTGCCCGGGGAGGTCCTGGTGACGAGGACAATACAATACAAATTATCTTTAATGTACACATAAAATTACAAATGAAAACAGATACATTTAAACTTTTATACAATAAAAGATCGACATTACATACGCAATCGACTTTAATACGCCTGCATAGAGTCCATATTACTGTGAGTTTACTATAACCTAAATACAAATTAATTTTGTTTAAAATCTCTTATTTCCTACTATTAACATTGACTAAAGTTAGTATGTGTAATTTATTAAGATAACATAATCAAATAAAGGTATTTTTATCAAGACACAAAAATGTTAAAGTCAGTACATTTCTCCATAATAAATGGGCATTCTCCTTTACCAACTTTACTTCCCAAGAAATTCCTTAACGCTCACCTAGCAGTAAGTATAATAGAATTCTGTGGGTAAGGCGCCCACTGCAGAAACAGGTCCCGTGCGAACCCAGTCTCCAGGTCGGGGAAGGATGCCAGGACCACCTTAGGCCCCGGCGTCCGCGTGACCTCTATCACGGAGTGGCACAGTTGCAAGTGCCGCAGCGCGAACGGGTTAGATCGCGCACCCTCGAACGCACGGGTTAACTTGTCACTCATCCACTCGATCTGTAAATGAATTAGATTTTTTTTATTATTAAACAAATAAATTAATGTTATAAACTAAATATAACTTAAAAAAGTAGGATAGACTTTATCCCTGTTATATGTTCCCGGGGGCGAAGCCACGAGTGGAATTTATTATTATATAGTTCCTGCTTTAGACGGAGTTGTTTCAGAGGTATGGGTATCTACGGGATTTTTATATTTTATGATATTTTTAATTTAATGGATTCTTTTCATTTGAAGTAACTTTCTGATTAAAATAAAAATACAAAATTATAAATCATCTACTTAAGATTAACCTTGTTTTTTAAAATTACCAGTCTCCTTTAGTCCTATTTACCAGAGATCGGGTTATTAGCGATGATTACCTTATCAGACCGCCATTCAAAGGGGTTCCATTCCCAGCGAGGTGGTTTGAATAACGAGTTCTCGGACTAGATGTGTTTCCTTGTCTTTGTGTGTTGTCCATAGTACCCTCGACACAGGGAATCCTAGTATGGGGCCATTGAAGTATTATTACTAGCGTATAGAACCGACGCCACGAGGCTTCAATGAAGATTGCAGAATGGATTCCTTCGATTTTGAAAGGAGAACGGGGTCTCAATTTTGAAAATGGAACCTCCCGGGCGGGACACACATTTTGTTTGAGATGTCTGTTCTATGACATCATAGTTCAATGTATGGGACTGAGTGTGTAGCGTGTATATAATATAAGGGAACATACCAAAACCACGTGACCCATTTTTTCCAACTTTTTACCCCCCTCCCCCCTTCGTGACCATCCGTAGTATATGAGAAGGCCCCCCCCCCTACCCCGTATTAGTAGTTTTCACGTGGTAATTCATAAATACGGTTTTCAATACTTTTTTGCAAAAACAGAGTTAAAAAATAATAATTTTGCTTATATTTGACGACTTGTGTGGCGCATGGTTGCTAAAATATTGACTACGTGACAAAAACCTAAACTCCTCCACCCCTCTGTGACCAATCGTGGTGTTTTGAAGACCCCCCTCCCCCCTAAATGGGTCACGTGGTTTTGGTATGTTGCCTAACCTGCGACTTGGCGAACTCGACGACGTTGTAGCTGACGTTGGAGAGCAGCAGCAGCGAGTAGGCGACGAGGCCGGAGTCCTTGTTCCGCCAGAGCTGGTCCAGCATGTGAGCCAGCTCCAGTACGCGGCCCGCCGTGTCCGTGCACACGAGCACCGAGCCGCCGCCCCGAAGCGTGCTTAGGATCGTTGCTAGACAAGGATGATACAACAGTATATACTAAGATAGCAGTGATAGCCTAACGGTTAGAACGTTGGTCTCCCGAACGCGGGGGCACGGGTTCAAATCCAGGCACGCACCTCTAATTTTCAAATATTATGTGCGTATTACTAGTTGTGCGTATTACTAGTGCCCCGTGTGGTGCCGGGTCCACTTAGTAGAATAGCACCACTCCTACCTCTTCCTGGGATGTCGTAAAAGGCGACTAATGGGATATTCCAGGAGATGGGCAGCAGCGTCTTCCTGAGTAGTATTAACATCTACTGCGGTCACCAACACGCACTGGCCAAGCGCGGTGACTATTGGCTTAACCCCCCCTATGACAGCCAAAACCAAGCCTCGGCCCCCAGTCCCCGGCAGCTCCGCTATTCCTGGCTACGGTAGCGGCCATGGTAACGGCGGGGCAGGGGGTGCTAAGAATCGCCGGCAGAGATCGGGCTACCAATCTAAACAACGACTTCTGCACCTGGCAACATATAACACCAGGACACTGAGGACCGACGACAAGGTGAAAGAGCTGGAAGAAGAGATAGACAAGTTAAACTGGAGTATTGTGGGTTTATCTGAAGTCCGAAGACAGGGGGAGGACACGATAATACTCAAATCCGGAAACTTGTTCTATCACCGGGAGGGCGAACACCTATCCCAAGGTGGTGTCGGGTTTCTCGTCCACAAGTCCCTCGTCAACAACATTGTGCAAGTCGGGAGCGTGTCGGCCAGGGTAGCGTACCTTACACTCAGAATATCCAAACGATATTCGTTGAAGGTTGTACAGGTATATGCGCCGACTTCGACACATCCCGACGATGAGGTAGAGGTTATGTATGAGGATATCAGTAGAGCCATACATACCTCTAAAGCTCATTTCACAGTTGTGATGGGGGACTTTAACGCGAGACTGGGCGCGCAAAATGGCGCCGAGAGGAAAGTGGGTCCCTTCGGAATTGGACGACGGAACCACCGAGGACACTTGCTGGCCAACTTTTTGGAGAAGGAAGATCTCTTTATGATGAACTCCTTCTTCAGAAAGAAGCCTCAACGCAGGTGGACTTGGATAAGTCCTGATGGTTCCACAAAAAGCGAGATAGACTTCATTCTGGCAGACAAACGGCACATATTTAATGATGTCTCTGTGATCAGCAGGTTCAAAACCGGAAGCGATCACCGTCTTGTAAGAGGCACATTAAATATTAACGTGAAGCTGGAACGGTCACGCCTGATGAAGTCTACGCTTCGCCCAACACCTGTCCAAATCCAGGGATCCGAAAACTTTCAACTTGAGCTGCAAAATCGTTTTGCGTGCCTAGAATCATGCACGTCGGTGGACGAGTTTAACACCAGGATGGTAGCAACTGTCCATGAGGTAGGGTCGAAGTATTTCAAGACCCACTCCAGTGGTAGATCTCAAGTTCTCTCAGAACAAACTCTCGGTCTTATGAGGGATCGACGAGAACTATGTGTGCAATCTCCAACCTCTATGGCGGAATACCGACGGCTCAATGAACAGATCTCCAAGGGCAGGCGACGCGATTTGCGCAAACACAACGCAAATCGTGTAAAAAACACAATAGAGCGAAACCAGGGCTCCAAAGTGTTCGCCAGAGATCTGTCTATTGGACAACGTCAGCTTACGAGGTTGAAGACCGAGTCCGGCACCATAGTTACGTCGAAACCTGAAGTTCTGAGAGAAACTGAGAGATACTACGGACGGTTGTATACCTCCTCTCAAGCTCCACCTCCCAGTGAGGAGAGCGACAAGAGAGCTAAATTAACCCGGCACTACACAGAGGATATCCCGGACGTCAGCCTGTATGAGATTGGAGAGGCCCTCAAACAGCTTAAAAACAACAAGGCACCGGGAGATGACGGTATCACCGCCGAGCTGCTAAGAGCTGGGGGGAAACCCCTCCTAGTGGCGCTCCAAAAACTGTTTGATACCGTCATCCATACTGGAACTACCCCGGAAGCGTGGAGCAGAAGTGTGGTTACTCTGTTTTTCAAAAAGGGCGATAAAGCCCTTTTGAAGAACTACAGGCCAATCGCACTTCTGAGCCACGTTTATAAGCTGTTTTCGAGGGTGCTCACAAATCGCATTGCACGCAGGCTTGACGACTTCCAGCCTCCCGAACAAGCAGGATTCCGGAAAGGCTACAGCACTATAGACCACATACACACACTGCGGCAGATTATACAGAAGACCGAGGAGTATAATCTGCCGTTATGTGTCGCCTATGTGGACTATGAGAAAGCCTTTGATTCTATCGAGACCTGGGCAGTACTAAATTCTCTTCAGCGGTGCCGGATCGACTACCGGTATATCGAGGTGTTGAAGTATTTGTACTCATCAGCCACCATGTCCGTCAAAGTACACGACACAGCCACGAACCCCATCCAATTGCAGAGAGGTGTCAGGCAAGGGGACGTTATATCCCCAAAACTGTTCACCGCTGCATTGGAAGATGTGTTCAAGCTGATGGAGTGGAAACGACGTGGCATTAACATCAATGGCGAATACATCACACACCTGCGATATGCCGATGATATAGTCATCCTGGCAGGATCCCTGGAGGAACTAGGTACAATGCTCGGGGACTTGAACAGCGCCTCACAACGGGTGGGTCTTAAGATGAACATGGACAAGACGAAAATCATGTCGAATGTCCATGTCACACCCGTACCGGTTGTTGTTGACGGCGCTGCTCTCGAAGTTGTAGACGAATACAATTACCTGGGACAAGTGATCCAGATGGGTAAGTCCAACTTCGAGAAAGAAGTCACTCGTAGAATCCAACTCGGATGGGCTGCGTTCGGGAAACTGCGTCATATCTTGTCGTCCAAAACACTACCTCAGTGCCTGAAGTCGAAGGTGTTCGAGCAGTGTGTGTTGCCAGTGATGACATACGGATCCGAGACGTGGTGCTTCACTATTGGCCTAATCCACAAGCTCAGGGTAGCACAGCGGGCTATGGAGAGGGCTATGCTCGGTATTTCTCTACGTGATCGTATCAGAAACGAGGAGATCCGTAGACGAACAAGGGTGACCGACATAGCTCAAAGAATTAGCCGGCTGAAGTGGCAATGGGCTGGCCACATAGTGCGAAGGACCGATAACCGTTGGGGAAGAAAGGTCCTCGAATGGCGCCCGCGTCTCGGAAAGCGAAGTACAGGACGCCCCCCGACGAGATGGACCGACGACCTGAAGAAGACAGCGGGCATCCGCTGGATTCAGAAGGCTCAGGACCGGTCAGAGTGGCGCAAGTTAGGGGAGGCCTATGTCCAGCAGTGGGCCTCCAAGGGCTGATGGATGGATGGATGGATTACTAGTTAATTATCACTTGCTTCGGTGAAGGAAAACATTGAGAGGAAACCTGCACACCGGAGAGTTCTCCATAAAGTTCTTAAAGGTGTGTGAAGTCTACCAATCCGCACTTGGTCAAAGTGGTAGACTATGGCCTGTACCCCTCACATTGTGAGCGGAGACCCTGAGCCCAGCAGTGGGACAATTATGGGTTGTTGCTTTGCTTTTTTTGCTTTTATATACTAAGAAAGAAAGAAATTATTTATTTTGCTAAGCACTGCAACAACTTATAAAATTTACACTAAATAAATCATTTATAAAATATTATAAGTTATAAAATCGATATAACCTGCTGCAGCACTGCTCAACAAAAAAGGTACGCACTCAGCATATGCCGCGGGTAACCACGGCTACTGATTTTCAGTACGACCTTTATTGTGTCGCAGTTCGGACGAGTGATTACAGTTCGCCGCATTAAGAAAAAAAAACACTACAAAAAAACTACTACTAAAAACTACTAGCGTTCTAACCGCGACTTTACCTGCGTTTTATTTATTTTTTTATCTTTATTAGACACACCATTGACTTCACTATGCTTTGATCTATACTATAATAAAACTCAAAGTCTGTTTGTTTGTCTGTCCGGGCATCACATAAAAACCCTTGAACGGATTTCGATGAAAATTGGTAAAGTTGTTACTGATACTCTAGGTCATATTTTGAACAATTTTTCATCCGGGAAAATTAAAAGATTTCCCAGCAAAAAAAGGACAAAAGTTAGAATAAGTAAAAACATAATTTCCGTATGCAAAGTTGCAGGCAACAGCCCCGGATCTAAGGGGGGGCAAACCGGGGCACCTGCCCCGGGCGGCAGTTTCAGAGGGCGCCAAAATCATCTTATAATGTAGTATGACTTGCTCTACAAAGCGCTTAGCATATGGAAGCCTGGTTGGCTCACCGTAACTTGTAAGACAAATTCGCCACACATTTGCCGTATCAACAATTTGACGTCTTTTACACAACTAAAGACTATTATGAATTTTTTAAGTAATTTATCTCAAACAAAGAAAACAATAGCCAGGGCAAGGTGCGAGCATATCGCCAGTATCGGTGAGCGCCTAATCAGTTACCCTTCAGGGAGTCGTTCTTTCTGGTCGCTCGCCAAGGCCGTTGAGGGTAACTTCCGTCGGTCGTCGTTTCTACCATTGCGAAGACCGGATAACGATCTGGCCTTAACTGCAAAGGAAAAAGCCGATCTTCTGGGTACTCTCTTTGCAGCTAACTCGACTCTTGGGGCTACACTGCCTACTATCCCGCGGTGTGAGAGCTCGATGCTTGATATAAGGTTCACGCACAAAGCTGTAAAACGAGCTCTTTTGTCTCTCGACGTCAAGAAGTCGAGTGGCCAAGACGGAATTCCAGCAATGGTATTAAACATTTACTTTAATCTATGGTATTAAAGATGTGCGCTCCCGAGCTGACTCCACAGTTGACACGTCATTTCTCCTTATCTTACAGTGTAGGTAAAGTGCCGTCTTCGTGGAATGTTGCTCTCGTACATCCAATCCCCAAAACAGGTGACAGTGCCGACCCATCGCAATAACCTCCCTTCTTTAAAAAACCATGGAACGTGTTATAAACACGCAGCTCCTAGAGGAACATCAGCTGGTCTGTGACAGGCAGTATGGTTTTCGTCATGGTCGATCGGCTGGTGACCTCCTGGTATATCTCACCCATAACTGGGGCCAAGCCATTGAGAGTCGCGGAGAGGCGTTGGCTGTAAGCCTAGACATTGCCAAGGCGTTTGATCGGGTTTGGCACAGAGCTCTTCTATCGAAGCTACCTTCATACGGCCTACCGGGGAAGTTGTGCACGTGGGTAGCCAGCTTTTTGTCCGAGCGTTCCATTTCCGTAGTTGTCGACGTTCAACGCTCTGACACTAAATTTACTAACGCTGGCGTTCCTCAAGGTTCGGTGCTTTCTCCCACGCTGTTTATTCTACAATATTATTCTACAATCAATGATATGCTGGAACAAATCCCCAGCATGCATTGCTATGTAGATTACAGTACGGGAGATGCGCATTATTCGGGCCGTGCAAACTCCTCTCGGTCCTACCTAGAGGAGAATAGAACTAGACTTGGGTCCGAAATCGAGCTCTCTTTGGAGCGGGTCTCTGACTTAGGTCGGCTAAATCTGGTTCTATTCAACCCTTCGAAGACACAAGCCTGGGCGTTCTCCGCAAAAAGAACCCCATTTGTCATGGCACCGAAACTCCAAAACACGCCTCCCACCGTAAGTAAAAGCATTGGGATCTTGGGGGTCGACATTTCGAACGAAGTGCAATATCGGGGCCATCTGGAGAAGAAAGCCAAACTTGCCTCCAGAAAACTAGATGTACTGAACAGGGCGAAGCAGTAATTCACACCGAAGCAGCGCCTGCTGCTCTACAAGGCCCAAGTTCGACCACATATGGAGTACTGCTCTCACCTTTGGGCCGATGCACCCAGTTACCAACTAAGCCATCTTGACTCCGTACAGCGGCGCGCTGTTCGAATTGTCGATGACCCCAACCTTACAGACGGCTTAGAGGACTTAAGTTTCCGGAGAGACGTAGGCTCTCTTTGTGTCTTCTACCGTCTTTACTATGGTGAATGTTCCGAAGAACTTTTTAACCTGGTGCCCCCATCCACTTTCCTTTATCGCACCACCCGCAAAATATTGCGGTTCTACCCGCATCACCTTGACTCGTGGTAGTCATCAACTGCTCGTTTCTCCCGCTCGTTCCTGCCACGAACTTGCGATCTTTGGAACCAACTTCCCTCTGAGGCATTCCCTGTGCGCTATGATATGGGGTTATTTAAGAAGAGTGTTTATCTTATCCTTCAAGGCTGGCACCGCACTTGCAGCTCCCTTGATACTGCACGTGTCCATAGGCGACTATGACCACTTACCATCAGGTGGGCCTTATGCCTGTTTGCCCGTCGATAACATAAAAAAAAAACGCTGGAGAGAGGGGCGCCACTATCAAGTTCTGCCCCGGTTCGAAAAAATCGTAGATCCGCGGCTGGCAGGCAACAGCTAGTAACTAAATAAATTGTTACAATGGATCTATCCAGTGAGATTTGTCTTCTAAGGCATATACAACTTTTAAGGTTAATAGCGGCTAACATAATTGTTATATCAAAACCGAATAATTTTACATAAATAGGAGACTAAAAATTTGTATGGTAATAATTATGATTTTTAAGCTAGACAAACTTACATAATCTAAATAGTTAAAAAATTAGAAAAATTAAAACAATTTTAACTATATATTTTTTAATAAAGAGTTGGGCTAACTAAAGGTATTTGCAACATATTATGTTGATAAATTTTTGCACATTTTCTGTGTAGAAAATGTCCACATTGTTTTCCCTCTGAAAGTCCATTTTTTTGCGTGAAAGAGTAACAAAGGATGGACATATGGATGTGTCCTTATAATATTAGTAGGATTAAAGTTCATTGCTTCGTTCTCCATCATACATCAACAAATTCGGAAAACTTCAACTTTTATTTGAAAGGAAATATGTACCCAGATTGGTCCCTACCTTACAAAATTCAGTACGGTTTTATATCAAGTTGCTAATGTCTTTCAATTAAAGCAACTTTGCAACTTCAAATGAGCAAGCCAACTATGATAATAGTTGAACAAATGTTGGATTTTGTTGTGCAATTTCTGTTGACATTCACTAATCTATGGATGATTTAATTTATGACTATTACTAAAGCAACACTTACTCATTAATTTCTCATCTCTTAACCGTCTTCTTTGTTGCACATAGTCTGCATTCATAGCTCCTAGTAGCAGCAGGGAGGGTCTCATGATCTTTTCAATGTCACACCTGGAATTAAACATACATTTACTATTACTATAATATATAGTTACTTTTGGGATAGTTTTTGAATGAATAATTAAATTGAATTGAGGTAGTATTAAAGGGAATATTTCAAAATATAGCAAGCTTTGTTTTTTTTGCAATTTTGTCCCAAGATTTTTGACTTTGAAATGTGCTAAGGAATTTTACTCGTCATTTCTTCTTGTCTTATAAAACATGTTTTGCAAATTATAGTAATACCTTTAAACGAGCAATTCTTGTATATATATATATATATATATACAGGGTGGATTTTTGAGACGGGTCAGTAAGGGCAGGTACCTTAACCGTTATAGTTACAGGAAAACGTTCCTAGGAGACTATCCACTACTTTTTAAGATATTCTGAACTGCATTCACAGATTTTTGAGAAAATGTATAGTCAGCGAAAAAAGTGCTAAAATAAAAAAAAAATATTTTTATGCGTATCGATCCCACTTCGTATGGGGATCAAAATACTCTATGGAACCATTTAAGGTATGAGTACTAGAAATGTCAGAAATCGCTAAAAACATTTTCCATACATTTTGTACTGAAAAACGATAAATCAACTCGTAATATTCTTTATCGCCAAACAACCTTATTTGTTCCTAAAAAAATAAGTAAAAAAATTATAAAAAAGAAGTTTGAAAGTAAATTTTGAATCTTCAAAACCAGTTGGATGAATGGCCCCTGACGGAATTGCGAAAAGTTTATTTTTAACAACATGGCGCACCGCCACTTAACAACCGTCTTACGCGTTCTAACAAACAATTCGGGACACAGTGGATAGGAACACATGGTCCAATTAAGTGGCCACCTCGTAGCCCAGAAGCGTTAGCCTCTCGATTTTTTTTGTGGGGCCACCTAAAAAATGAAGTCTACAAAAGAAAGTACGACAGTGTTCAGGAGCTGAAAGAGGCATTAACGGGGATTTTAAATAATATCAATCAAAGAAAACTTTCCGCTGTTACTTGATCAGTACAAAAACGAGTGAACTTATGTATTTGTGAAAACGGCGGTCATTTTGAACAATTTATTTCGTAGATAACCTATTTTTAAGTTTGTGTGATATGTTGTGTCTTACCATGGTTTTTGTATTTAAATTTCAATAGGCCGTAAAGAATATTTTCATCGTAGTAAGAAATAAGATTGTTTGGCAATAAAGAATATTACGAGTTGATTTATCGTTTTTCAGTACAAAATGTATGGAAAATGTTTTTAGCGTTTTCTGACATTTCTAGTACTCATACCTTAAATGATCCCATAGAGTATTTTGATCCCCATACGAAGTAGGATCGATAGGCATAAAAATATTTTTTTTGGGCTTTAGCACTTTTTTCGCTGACCGTGCATTTTCTCAAAAATCTGTGAATGCAGTTCAGAATATCTTAGAAACTTATGGATAGTCTCCTAGGAACGTTTTCCTGTAACTATAACGGTTACAAGGCATACTTATTAAATATACAATTGTAATGAAAAAACACACACGCACACACAGAAACATACGCTCAAACACACACACGCACACACACACGTAACACTCACACATACCGAAACACACACGCACACACACACACACACACACACACACACACACGCACACACACACACACACGCCAGCACAGGTGGTGGCACTTAGATTTTTTAGATTTTTTTTTTAAATTTAACATTAACTGCTGATTATTTTATTATTTTATTGTATTTTTATTAATTACTATATTTATTATTACTACTATATATATATATTATTATTACTATATTTTTATTAATATTATGTATATATATTATTATTATGTATTGTGATTTTAGCCATATTATATTAGGTACTACTGTATACAATTTAAGTTTAATATAATATAGTGGCACGAACTGCACTCCAAAACTGGTTCGCACAGAATATCAGTGCTGTGGTTCTCCACAGCAATTACTGAGTGCGATCCTTTTCCATAGTGCTTACAGCAGCTTAATTATAATCTTATTGTTTTAGTTTTTTTTTTATATACCCACATCTGCTTGTAACTTGGAATAAAGTATTTCTTTCTTTCTTTCTTTCTTTCTTTCTTTAAGGTACCTGCCCTTACTGACCCGTCTCAAAAATCCACCCTGTATAATTGGAATCTCGGAGTCGGCTCCAACGATTTTCATGAAATTTAGTATATAGGGGGTTTCGGGGGCGATATATCGATCTAGCTAGGATTCATTTTTAGAAAATGTCGTTTTATCGGTGTTTTCAGGCAATGATAAACTTCTACAATATACTCTTCCTGACATCTATTGGCAAGTAGCAATACTAAAGCTACTTCAGTAAATGGCGTTGTTAAGCAACACTAAACCGAGCAAAGCTCGGTCATCCGGGTACTATAAACTTAATAGAAACAACTAATACTACACACTCATAGCCCCACACTGTTCCCTGATTCCGTGTTGTGTGTGTTATGGATAACACACAAAGGCAAGAACACACAAACAAGAAACATAGTTGTTATCTTCAAACCCATACATACCCATTAAGATGCCTCTCCTTCTTATGATTGAAGTCGGGCGCATACACGATGTCCTCTTCTCCGGGCGCGGCGATCCGCCAAACCGTGCCACCCAACGAGTGTCCCGCCGGTAGTGGAGTTATGCGGATGCCCAGGCCTTTACCTAGAATACCAGACATTGAAGATATATATATGAGGTAAAAGTAATGATAAACTTACCTTAAAGGTATATTTATCAAAATGTAGCAGCAATTGAATTTTACATTCTCAGTCTTATAACAGACACCATTCACAATAAGCTATAATTTTTGGTGAATTAATTTCCTACTGAAAAACATTATTTAAATAATCAACACAAACAGATTTTTTGTTACTAAGATTACTTCAATACCTCGAAATGTTTTTGTTACTTCTATTACTCCCTGAAGATCTTTGGTACCTACAAGGAAGCCTTACAGCGTTTGAGAAAGACTGAATAAAATGATGCACAATAATATTATGCATCATTTTATTTAAGGTAGGGATTTGTTGAAGCGATAGCATTGAGTGACTTTCAAGAAGTGTTTGTAAAAACCTACTTCGAATAAAACTTATTTCAATTTCAATAATCTAACATTTTAACAAAAAATTAACCACCTTCAAATGAAATACATTGTACTTTTGACATGGATGCCATTGTCAGATCTCGTTCAAATTTATGTGGGACCACATGACAAGCACCAGCTTTCGATTAAAAAAAAATCATCCAAATCGGTTCACCCAGTCCAAAGTTCTGAGGTAACAAACATAAAAAAAATACAGTTGAATTGAGAACCTCCTCCCTTTTTTGAAGTCGGTTAAAAATACTGTGCACTAAATAAGTTATCTACTTTGTATAGTGAGCACTTACCCATTAACTGGTCTGCTAATTTATCAATTACTTGAATAAAAAAAAACTAATAATGAATTCACTCCTTACCTTTCATATCAACACTTTGATTGTACTTTAACTGTGTGATTCTATCAAATGCAGAATCCACATCATCTAGCGTGAACAGATTAAAGTCTGACACATTCCGATGAGACTGGTATAGATCATACATAAACATCTGTCCCATCTTGTAGATGGGTAGAGTGGCATATATCGGGCAGCTGAGGCCAAGCTGGCCCACTGCATAGGGCAAGGCGCCAAGGTGCAGTGGGTCTGAGTGGGACAGGAGCACTGCGTCTATGCTGTTTACATGCCTGGAAATTAATATTAATTTCATTGATTGGTGACTTAAGTTGTACAGTTAGTTAATATGTCACAATTCATTTAAGGTTTAGAAATATCGATGGCTTTAAAGAAAATTTATTATTTTGCATACAGATTTTTGTAAGGATATTACAAATATTATAGGTATTTTTTTATGGAAATAGTCGGCAAACGAGCTGATGATCCACCTGATGGTAAGTGGCTATCTTCGACCAAGGACATCAGCAACACCAGAGGCATCACTGATGCGATGCCGGCCAAGAAAGAGAAGAAAAAGCCAATACAGCAGAAAATATCCTGAGTGAGTAGACATGGGATTTTTAATTCTTTGTCACTATTTACTATCAGTATCAGTATGGTAAAAAATAGTACAAACTAAAGCATGATAAGTCTCCACATTCGAGTCTTTTATACAGATCAAGTAAACAACAAGTTGTAGATCCACAAAACATAACCTAAAAACTAACCTTTTCAGTTGATTTATAAACTCCATATCGAACTTCTCATCCCAACCGCAGTCCAGCAGGAACCTGAACTCGTCCACTTGCAGCACGTAACATGGTGGACTCTCATCACCAGCTCCAGAGAGGCAGTGCAGCTTTATAATTGAAGTCATATTCTAAGTATGTATTGAAATCTTCTCTAACTGGCTACCGATAATCACCACACGATTTGTAGAGGGTTAATTAGATTTTTACTTTTACTAATTAACAGCTTTTTTCCTAAGTTGTTAGCTGAAGTATTTTAAAATAAAAATGTATTCCGGTTTATTTTGATCTTCTTGTTGTTTGACGTTTGACGAACGGCTTCGTTACGTCACATTTCGATGAGCACGTTAATGTCAAATACGATACGACAATGTCAGTCAGAGCACAGATTGTACATAATTACAGATTGTAGAAGTAGGATTATAGAGCGCATGTTTTTCTGGAAGTTCATAGGTTTATTATAATTATTATGTGATAATTAGGTTTGTCGCCGTCGGAATTAATACGGGACGATAAAGAACCTATTCATCTTTAATAGGAGGGATATCTGGGGATATAGGCCCGTTGTTCAGCAGCGGCTAAAGCTGCGTACACTCCAAAAGTTGACTCAGAGAAGACTTACTTTATTAGCCTCTCAACTGTGACGCGCGCTTTTAAAGATTGACGCGGACCTGTGACGCCGCGGCGGGGGGCGGGGAGCGGTACGCGGGAACGCTTTATAATATGACTATCTCAAAATTATAGTATGAGAGCTATATGTAATACTTATCTCGTTGGAATCATTATGAAACAAGCTAATCATTAAAACAAATATTAGTGCCGTATTGTTTTTTATTGTATTCATAATTTTTAATGCGAAAAAAAATATTCGAAATAAATAAATAAATAAAAAGAAAAAATCGTCATAATTAAATGAAACAACCATTATTTCGTAATTATTATGTTTAGATTTACATAAATATCCATAGTTTAACATGAATGAATAAAAATAAACCAAAATTAACTAAAAATTCGATTAAAATAACATTTAATATTTGCGGGGGGGAGGGGGGACACAAAAATGACTCTTAAAACGTCCAATACTCATTGTGGGTGTGGTCTATAGACTTGAAATTTTTTGTTTGTCCTCATTGTACTTTTCCCTATACTTTGTATAAGTTTGAGCAAGATAGAAGCATACTGTGACGCACAGTAGTCACCAAATGTAAACAAGCTCCTGGAGCTTGTTCACATTGGGTGCTAAAATTACGACACGCTCTAGGAGCGCGCTCACAGCGGAGGGGTTATCTGGGTTTTTTAAGGTAAGGTAAGGATTAGGGAGAAAAACCAGTTTAGTTAGGGGCTCCCACACAAAACTGCGATGCGATGCGATGCGAATTCGCATCGCAGGAACTTGCGATGCGAATTTCTGCGATACGATTTAGTGCGGCAAACCGTTGGTAGGGCGACCATTCCTTCAAGTGTAGTAAGCCGTACTGGACGTGTTTTTTAGGAAGCGTAAGATGGATCGCAAAAAGATTATTGTACTGCTGTTATTGTTAAATAGATATAAAAGAAAAAGAAGATTCTGGGTTCATCCATTTATTACGATTATGAACTCTGATGGGAACAATTTTACTCAAAAGTACTATGCGTTGAGAACTGAAGAAGATAAATTTTTTGATTATTTTAGAATGAGCATATCTTCATTTGAAGAGCTTTTGAAAGGCGCCGCGCCTCTTTCTCTAAAGCTGTCTCAGAGCGGACTAAAATGGCGTCACCAAGGATGACGTAATATCGCAGGAATGTGCGATGCGAAGCAGATCGGAAATTCTTGCGGTGCGTTCGTGCGAATTCGCAGATATTTGCGATGCGATGCGAATTCGCGGTTTTGTGTGGGAGCCCTTAGTGGTGAAACTATTAAAATAAATTTATTATATTTAAACAGATTTTAATTGGGAGACGAAGTGAGTACCTACCCAAATAGTGATGTGAAGCTAACGAGCTGTAGGTCATTTGGGGATTCTAAAATAATGCAGGTGCATTCAAGGAGGAAGGGGGTCACATAATTATAATATCTGTGTAGATTTATAAAAAATATTTAAAAAGGCGAACAAGATTATTATAAAACAATAATTGAAAGCTTACTTCCATACATGTTTCTTAAGTCGACCCTTGTCTAATTTGTAGGTTTATTTTTATGAATTCTAGCCGCTTCTTTTCCATAACTTCCTTAAAAATGCTACCATTATCGTTATCGCAAATTTGCATCGGTTCGGGTTTTTCCCTTACTGCTTTAGAAGGGAGTGAGTCCGTATAAATAGCCCCAAGGAAATTGAGTTTGGAATTAGCCGCATCTATTTTTGATTGTGATGCTGAATTAGATTCTTTGGCCAGATTAGCATTCGATTTGCCGTGCGCATTGTTAAGATTATCTTTTTTATTATAAACCAGGGAAGCAGCATTGGGAGCGATTCTGGGAACTGGTTCATCGGTGGATTCAGTAGGCACGGGTTCCTCTTGCACTTGCGTACAACAATTTCTTGACATCTTTTCTTGGAGTCGTAAGAATTTTTCTTTGAAGCGTACTTCTGAAAATATAGAAAGACGACTAAATTAGAATTGACGTATTAAAAATTATTACCGAAAAAATAAAACACATAATAAAAACTAGTCTTTGAAAAACTATGATATTTAAGAACTTCCCTCAATTTCTTATGGATTATCAAAAATTGAATTTCGTTGTAGAAATTCGGTCGTTTCCGTCAAGAGGGTATGGTACCGACTGCAGCTGCACATATTTTGTCATCGCAACGTAGTAGTGTAACGCTATTTTTTTGTAGTTGGTACTGTGAATTCTGAAGGAATAATTATGTTTTGTTTCATTCTTTCTCTTTTCTTATTATAAGGGAGTAATTTATGGCCATGTCCATGGGCGAAGGTGACTTTGAAATCTCTGGGGTATTAACATGGCCATGTTTTCGGCTCATTATAAAAAAAGGAAATATTAAATATTGTTCTTTAATTAAATATTTTCGATATTCTAGAGAAGCCAAAATCTCTCTCATGTTAGGGTGTCCGAGCAGCGATTATTATTAGGTTGTGTAAATTTACTACTTTTATATTTACCGTTTATTTTCTTTACCACGAAGTTAAGCAGAAGACACATTAAGAAGATGCATAAAACCATCAGCATATAAGCCCACCACTCCAATCTTGAAGTCTTGAAATTATATTTACAAGGTTAACTTAATAATTTTGAATGGATAATTATATGTACCTACATTTTAATGGGAGGAAGGTACAGCCTTGTAGCAGGATATCTTATAACCGCTGTTAAGGGAACACCAAAACCACGTGACCCATTTAGGGGGAGGGGGAGGGGGGTCTTCAAAACACCACGATTGGTCACAGAGGGGTGGGGGGGGATTTAGGTTTTTGTCACGTAGTCAATATTTTAGCAACCATTGCGCCACACAAGTCTTCAAATATAAGCAAAAATATTATTTTTTAACTCTGTTTTTGCAAAATAATATTGAAAACCGTATTTATGAATTACCACGTGAACACTAGGGGGGAGGGGGGGTCTTCTCATATACTACGGATGGTCACGAAGGGGGGGAGGGGGGTAAAAAGTTGGAAAAAATGGGTCACGTGGTTTTGGTATGTTCCCTAATAGCAGGGGCCAATAATGTTTGCCTAGTAGCAAGCGATTTTCCTTCTTGGATCCTATGGTTCCCATGTCATACCATAGTAGTACTTATAACGTATGGTGAAAGTACATTTCAGAGTTTATGAAAATGCTGGTTTATACTGCATTTACCTACTGCCCGCCCCGTGTGCTAGTATCAAGATAATGTTCATGAAAACCAGTTTTACGGAGTACAGTGAATGGACAACTTTTCTTTCCTGTACAAGATTTGATAGGTCCCTACTAATTAAAATAAATAATATAAATATCTCTGCTTAAATAAGCTAGAACCTAATAGCTCAATGGCTTAAAACCGTGCAGTATAATTATCACAATGATCACAATGTACGTTAAGGAAACAATATACTTTTTTTATAAATTTACTAACCATTGGAGTGATACTTTATAAAGCTTAACACAAAAAAAATATCAAATTCCACAATCGCGTAAACAAAGTACATAACCACTACATTAAACATATATCACATCAGCAATTCATATTAAGAGCCATTTCGCGGTTAGACGCGCGGAATGAAGAATTTGATGTCAAAAATTAGTATCATAAGAAAGATATTAATGCTGGCAAATGAACTCATAAAATAGATCAATCCTTCATCTTGGATCTTCATTTACCGGAATTTTGAAAATATTAATTTGTTTCTGCGTAACTGTCAATCTAGCATAACTATTTTTCAGCAAAAGGACGACAGAGTCAATTTCATACACTGATTTTCTTTATTAAGTTTTATTAAATTGAGTAAAAAAAATGTCTAGAGAACACTCATATATTATATTTTGCATTTATTACAAGGGATATACGATTACTATAATATTCGTTTCAAAATTAATTCAATAACATTACCAATTTTCATGGTTTATGCCATGACTTTACCATCGATTTTTGTATTCAATAAAGCGTATTTCCCATCAAAAATTTATGTAGTAATAAAATATGGTCTTTGTCGAATATGGCAAGTAATTTTTTTTTTATCTTCCTGCAAAAAATAATTTATTAAAACGAATTTACTTTACCATATAAAGATACGAACTGGCGCGAAATCAAATCAGTCGTGCGGCAGCACTCTTGGACGTCGGACCTATGTCAATTTTTGCTTTAGCCATCTAAGGAATAGATTTCGTAAAAGTAACGTAATTATATTGCCATTGAACAGTCTTGATCACGTGAGAATTTTTAGTTACAGTCAATTGTATTATTTTTAGTTTTCTATAATTTTCAGGGTTTTGTAGTCAAATCGGAATCATGTCTAGTCCGTTCGTTATTTCAACCGGCCGGCTAGCCCGTCCGGCCGTCCGTCCTTCCGTCCGTCCGTCTGTCCGTTCCGTATGATTTTTTCTTCGTCTACCCCTTAATGTGGGGTATCGTTGAAAAGGTCTTTCAAAAATATTATAGGTTTCAAAAGACCATTTTTCAATTCAGGGGTCCGTTTGCGTAATATTCTGCTTTAAACATCTTTGGTTTGAAGAAAACAATAGAAATTAAGTAACTATTTCTTTCCAATTTATGTAGTGTAAGTAGTAACGGAGAAAATCACGAACATACATATGTACAAAATATAACTATATCTATACTAATCTATACTATTACTATTGTAATATTATAAAGCTGAAAAGTTTGTTTGTTTGTTTGGTTGAACGCGCTAATCTCAGGAACTACTGGTTTGAATTGAAAAATTCTTTTTGTATTGGATAGTTCATTTATCGAAGAAGGCTTTAGGCTATCGGATTTTTGGAAATTCAACCCCTATTGGGTTGGAAGTCACTGCTGTAATTTGAAATAAAACATTGTCCGTTTTTAGACATTAGTTACTGTTTACAGTATTTAGGTTTTTTGTTATATGTGTAAATTACATATTTACATAGAAAAGAAATAATAAATAATTATAACTTGTATACACATACCCTTTATTTATACAACTTTTAGATCAATCTGTACTTTATAGAGTTCCGTACCCAAACGGTGTCAACGGGACCCTATTGCTAAGCCAAGATGTTGGAATGATAGAAGCTCCGACATTAGTCAGCTATAGTCACTTATTATTAGTCAAAGATAATACATTCGTTGTTTGGAAACTCTCGTGCACCCAAGTTCCGTCAACTCCCCAAAACTCACGTATCTCAAATACACAACACAAATACAAATCACCCTCTCATTTTTTCCCTTCACAACCCCTCGCCTCCCCCTATACCCCCCCCCCTCAGTTCTTCACCCAAAAGTGGAATTTTGCGTCGTGATAATCTGGGAGGCATCCGGGCAAATACCGCACTCATCAGGTAGGCGCAGATCGGCAGATCAGGATATCGGGATATAGATTTTTGGAAAACCGGAAATCCCGGATATCTCGGAGACGGTGCGTCCTAGACAAGTTTAGACGGAAATTTCAACCCCCTTTAGTAAGCCCCCAAACCTTATTGCTAAATCTTACTGAACCCACTTTTACCCCCCCCCCTCCCCAAATTTTCCTAAAATACCATATATCTCCTAAACGGTACGTCCTAGACGATTTCCGACTGAATTTCCATCCGCCCTGTGGAACTCATACTTGCAACATTACCCAATCTTATTGGGCCCAACCTTAACCCCCCCCCCCTCCCAAATTTTCCGAAAACTCCTTATATCTCCTAAACGGTGCGTTCTAGACGATTTCCGAAAGGATCGAGTAAAAGTTGTAGCCCATAAAAAGATTGACATTTTATGTGCCATATATTTTTCTTTAGAGCAAGTGGTTTGGGAGGAAAGTGCGAATTTCGTTTCTCATAATTTATTATACTAGACTATTGTCAATATTTTGTTTTGTAAACCAACAGAAAACAATAAAGAATTCGTTTTTAACATTCAAAGAATAGTGTTCTGAATATCTTCTTTTTAAAGCTGTAATCATTTTTGTGTATGGATTGTATTTACCTTTATTTTTTACGTTATCTTTTGTATCACGGTAATGATTAGGGTATCGAAAACCGATCCTGTTTTAAATTACCGGGATTTTCGGTACTCGCCTATGCTGGAACCGGGATTCCCGGGATTTTCAGTTCTTTCGGGATTATTTTACCACGGCTTTCCCCGCGTGAAAATAGTTAGTATCGCGTTTCCTATTTTATCTCTCAGGAGCATTAAATAGGGAAAAACTGTTTTCTACCCAAATCCGTATAGTCGTTTGCCGTGATTGAGTAACCATCATACTATTATACCTTACATGCAAACATAAGTTTCGTATTAATTGTATGAAAGCAACACAATTGTATTGCACAATTCAGCACTGCTTGGACGAGAAAAAAGAGTTAAATCATCTTCATTTATATTAGAAAAATATCGATCTGGGTTGTGTAAATAATATTATATTAGTATAGCTGCTTCATGTAGCCGACGTTCTGAATATCTTCTTTTTAAAGCTGTAATCATTTTTGTGTATGGATTGTATTTACCTTTATTTTTACGTTATCTTTTGTATCACGACGCGACATATTTTTATTTCCCAAAAGTTCAGAAAATCCCGGTTCTTTTATTTTGTTTCCCGGTTCTTTTATTTTGTTTCCTGGTTCTTTTGAAAGGTACCGTATTCCTTTGTAAATCCCGGGATTTTCGGTTCCGGGATTTCCCGGTTCTATACCCTCCGATTGATTTGAATTTAGGTATACCTATGTATTTCGACGCGCTGCGAATATCGCAGGCAAAATGGACGCATATTGCATTTTATAGATCACCTTGAAAAAACGTGATTTTTAATTTTTCACGTTGATTGCCAAAATATTGATTTTTGCAATATGCATCTATTGGACATCTTTATTGTGATGTACCTCAGTAGGTACCTAAAATGTATTATGTAAATAAGTTACCGATAATGGTACTACTACATTGTACTCTTAATTGTTATATAAACTTATATTGTCACAAACCAGATACATGTATGTGGTCACAAAGTGTATAATTAAAATTATATGTTCATAATTTTAAAATTTTTACGTTTGAAAGTATCAAGAAGATTACTCGCACAGAACTGAGGCCAAGCGCGACGCGAGCCGCGCGAGGCAATATCACGCCGCGGAGCCGCTTCAAATACCTATAGTTTATCAACCGAGTTTTGCGAAATGGCTCTTAAAATCTGACTAAAAGTGACCAAATCGAGACAATTTCCCAGAAGGACTATAGCTGGAGGAACTGACAAGATGTGACGTTATGTACTATTATAATATCTTCTGTGTAAGTATTTAAGTACTCTGTGAAGTATGTCAAACATTCTTTTTTATTTCATTATATATTTATCACAGACAAATTCAGCAGAGTTACTTAAATGATACAGAGTTCAGCGACCTCCAGAAGAAGGCCTAATTTCTTGCATACCATTTGGTACAAAGCACCACGAGCAGGAACGGTGGCTAGCAGTGGCGGATTCGGGATATTTGTAAGAGGAGGCTCAAGCCTGCTGATGGAATCAAATGAACCTCATATCATGTTGTCACGGGTGGTCGTAGATGATTTTGGGGAAGCAGGAGTCCTGAACCCCTTAGCCCACCCATGAATCTGCTAGTATTGGCTTGCTGTGGATTCACATCAAAAAATCTCATTTAAAAATGGTCCGTAAAGGTTTTGTAAAGTGGCGAGAGAATAGGGATGTTGACTAATTTTAGGATTCAATTTTATTTTATAGATAGAACCTCAATATTCACGAAAAAAATATTATAAAAATAATAATCTTCAGTTTAAAAACAAAAATTAATAAATAAAAATCACTATCAAAGGAGAACCCCAGTTTCCATAGAAACTCAGGCCCAAGTAGACAAGACTGGAAATTGGCTGTTAATTAGATTATTGCAAAAAGTTCAATTTCTCCAATTTTCACGGCTGCCAGCAATGGCCAACTAAGGAAATCCTAGAACGAATCACCTTAATTATAGGTTATGATTATGTCATACTCGTGTCACAGTGCTATTTAATATGTATGTTACACTTACGTTGGCGGGTGTCTATTATAATATCTACTACTTCAATGGTTTTCACCCAAAACGAATAACATAAAAAGGTTGTATAATAAAAGCTATTGCATATTTCAAGAGATTTTATTAGTTATCATTATAATATATTAATATTTCGTGTAGTTGTGCAGGAGGCGTTATATTTCGTTAGT